>UESW01004698.1:489627-507127 GCA_900491605.1 Calamus simplicifolius
GGGGGGAAAAAGGTTCTGCGGAAGACGCAGAAGGAGGCCGAGGAGGCCCGGCACCGCGCGGAAAAGGCGGAAAGGGCACTAGAAGCGGTCAAAGACGCCTGTGCCAGCGAGGTGAGGACCGCCGTGGGTCGGGCGGAGATGGAGGCCAATCGCGCGCGCGCGGCGCTCTCCCAGATGGCGGAGGCTGAGAGCGCCGTCATGGCCAGGGACATGCACATCTCCGAATTAACTTCTGCACTCCAAGAGGCCGAGAAACGGGCGGGCACGGCAGCGGAGGAAGCCAGAATGGCCAGAGAGGAGATAACAAGGCTCGGGAGGCTGAAAGGACCATGGCGGAGGCCCTTGCCGCGGAGAAGGCCCGTGCTGCTGGACTTGTCGAAGAGTACAAGGCATCCGATCGTTTCACAGATGACCTAGCCGAAGCCTCGGCTGCTGTGTACCTTGACGGGTTCCAACACGCTAAAGAAAGGGTGGCCAGGGACTTGAATTTCCCCCGGGCCTTGGAGATCGAGCTGTCAGACCAGACTTCCTCCGACGATGAGCCCGCCCCGGGAGAGCCATGAGCCCGGGTCTGCGATTTAGCTTCTTTTTTTTTTTTGTAAGCCCGACCTCGTCGGTATTTTTGTAATTCCTAGTTAATGAAAATACTTTTTTACGATGATCTTCGTGTTATTATTAATTTCACCAGTTGATATATGGCCCCTCGACTTTATTCATCCCGACAACTCCAGGGGACCCCTCCCCACCTGCGCCAGCCTACCTTAATTACAGGGTCGAACCCTAGGGGGAGGTGCCGCTGGTCGGCGATCAGGCCGGTAGGGTGTCGGGTCTTGGCTGTGAAGAATTGTTGGTGCACCGCTCCGCCAGCGGTTAGCCGAGTTTTATGCCTGATCGGCGCAGGGCCTTAGATGCCGTCGGGGTGCCGGCTTTTGTTGCTGAGAGCCGGTGGTACACCGCTCTGCCAGTGGTACACTGGGCTTATGCCTGGCTGGTGCAGGGCTTTGAGTGCCGGCGAAGTGCCGGGCTTTTGTTGCTGAGAGCCGGTGGTACACCGCTCTGCCAGTGGTACACTGGGCTTATGCCTGGCTGGTGCAGGGCTTTGAGTGCCGGCGAAGTGCTGGGCTTTTGTTGCTGAGAGCCAGTGGTACACCGCTCTGCCAGTGGTACACTGGGCTTATGCCTGGCTGGTGCAGGGCTTTGAGTGCCGGCGAAGTGCCGGGCTTTTGTTGCTGAGAGCCGGTGGTACACCGCTCTGCCAGTGGTACACTGGGCTTATGCCTGGCTGGTGCAGGGCTTTGAGTGCCGGCGAAGTGCCGGGCTTTTGTTGCTGAGAGCCGATGGTACACCGCTCTGCCAGTGGTACACTGGGCTTATGCCTGGCTGGTGCAGGGCTTTGAGTGCCGGCGAAGTGCCGGGCTTTTGTTGCTGAGAGCCGGTGGTACACCGCTCTGCCAGTGGTACACTGGGCTTATGCCTGGCTGGTGCAGGGCTTTGAGTGCCGGCGAAGTGCCGGGCTTTTGTTGCTGAGAGCCGGTGGTACACCGCTCTGCCAGTGGTACACTGGGCTTATGCCTGGCTGGTGCAGGGCTTTGAGTGCCGGCGAAGTGCCGGGCTTTTGTTGCTGAGAGCCGGTGGTACACCGCTCTGCCAGTGGTACACTGGGCTTATGCCTGGCTGGTGCAGGGCTTTGAGTGCCGGCGAAGTGCCGGGCTTTTGTTGCTGAGAGCCGGTGGTACACCACTCTGCCAGTGGTACACTGGGCTTATGCCTGGCTGGTGCAGGGCTTTGAGTGCCGGCGAAGTGCCGGGCTTTTGTTGCTGAGAGCCGGTGGTACACCACTCTGCCAGTGGTACACTGGGCTTATGCCTGGCTGGTGCAGGGCTTTGAGAATTCAGATAACTAGAATTGAATTTCGTTAGTATTGAGTAAAGGGTGAATACCCAAACACGCGTAGACGACGCTTAATATGAAGGGGTGGATACACTACTGGTAATACCGGCGGAGATTATCCGCGTTCCAGGTCCTAGGAAGTGGTGTCCCGTCCAGTCCTTCAATTTTATAAGCCCCATGGTGCAGCGTCTCGGTGATCCGGTAAGGTCCCTCCCAATTAGGGGCTAGCTTACCTCCTTCGGTTGGCTTTGAGACCTCAGCCCGCCGGAGGACTAGATCTCCTGGTAAGAACGTCCGGGGGCGCACGCGCGCGTTGTAGTACCTCGCGGCCCGCTGCCGGTAGGTTGCCATTCGAAGTCGCGCCCTGTCCCGCACTTCCTCCACCAGGTCGAGGTTGGCTCTCAATTGGTCAGGATTATTTTCTTCACTGTAAGCCTCCACCCGGGGGCTGGGCACTCCGATCTCCACTGGGATAACAGCCTCTGAACCAAAGACTAGACTGAACGGTGTTTCTCCAGTGGGGGCCCGAGGCGTCGTATGATAGGCCCATAGCACGTTGGGGAGCTCCTCCACCCAGCGTCCTTTACAGCCGTCCAGTCGAGACTTCAGTCCTTGGAGGATGATTCGGTTGATCACCTCAGCCGCCCCGTTGGTTTGAGGATGCCCGACGGAAGTAAACCTTTGGAGGATACCTAGCTCGGAGCAGAACTCCCGAAAAGGTGCATTGTCAAACTGGCGGCCATTATCAGTGACCAGCGTACGTGGTAGGCCGAACCGGCATATGATTGATTTCCAGAAAAAAGATCTCACTTTGCCCTCGGTGATCTTGGCCAGGGCCTCGGCCTCGATCCACTTAGTGAAGTGGTCCACCGCCACCAAGAGGAACTTTCGCTGTCCGGAAGCCGGGGGGAACGGCCCCAAGATATCCATCCCCCACTGGGCAAAGGGCCAAGGCGCCACCAAGGGGGTCAAGTTGGACGTTGGCTGTCGCTGGATATTAGCATGACGTTGGCAGCTATCGCACCTTTTGACAAGCTCGGCCGCGTCCTCCTTCATCGTCAGCCAAAAGTACCCTTGGCGCAGAGCCTTGTAAGCCAGGGCTCTGCCCCCCAGATGACTCCCGCATATGCCTTCATGGATCTCTCTGAGGATATAATCCGATTCCGTTGGCCCCACACACCTAAGGACCGGGTATGAGAATGATCTCCGATAAAGCTTTCCGTCCATCATCAAGAATCTTGGGGCCCTTCGCTTGAGCTGTTTGGCCTCCACAGGGTCCCCTGGGAGGGTACCATCGGTTAAGTATCGGATGTAGGCGTCCATCCAAGAGGGCTCCGGCTCCACTGGTAACGCCTCATCCGCCGCCTCGATGCTTGGGACTGGTAGATGTTCCACATACGTTCTTCCTAACGTCCCGTCGACCGAAGTGGCCAAGTGGGACAGCGAGTCAGCCCTGGCATTCTCTGCCCTGGGGATATAGCTGACGCGAAAATAAGAGAAATGAGACGCCTGGGATCGCACCTTGCTTAAGTAGCGGGACATGATCGGGTCTCTAGCCTCGTATTCACCAGTAATTTGCCCAGAAACGAGCTGAGAGTCTGTGAAGGCCCTCAAGCGCCGCGCGCCCAGCTCCTTAGCCAGTCTCAACCCCGCCAACAGGGCCTCGTACTCCGCTTGATTATTGGTCGCCGGGAATTGGAATCTGAGAGCGTACTCTACCACGTCCCCCTCCGGGCTTGCAAGGATGAGTCCGGCTCCACTTCCCTGGGAGTTTGCCGCTCCGTCCACATGTAGGATCCAGTCCTCCACCTCCCCGGATGAGGGGGGGTCCACAAACTCTTCTGGTTGCACCTCCTTCACATCCTTCTCGGTCCAGGAGCATTCGACTAGGAAATCCGCCAACACTTGAGACTTCATGGCCGATCTCGGCCGGATGGACAGATCGAACTCGCCTAGCCTGATGGCCCACTTAGCCAGCCTGCCGGAGGTGTCGGGGCGAAATAGGATAGCTCGCAGGGGCTGATCCGTAAGCACCACGACGGGGTGAGCTTGAAAATAAGGCCGAAGGCGCTGAGTAGAGACCACCAAAGCGAAGATAATCTTCTCAGTCTTTGAATACCTGGTCTCCGCGTCATGGAGCACCTTGCTGATGTAGTAGACTGGCTTCTGGGCCCGTCGGTATCCATGCGAACCAGTACCGAGCTAACGGCCTCCGGGGAAGCGGCCAGATACAGGAAAAGCTCCTCCCCATTTTCGGGCTTAGACAGTAACGGTGGAGTGGAGAGAAACTGCTTCAATTCTTCAAAAGAGCTCTGACATTCTTTCGTCCACTCGAAACCGTTAATCTTGCGCAGCGCCTTGAAAAAGGGCAGACACCTCTCCGCCGACCTTGACATAAAACGACTCAAGGCCGCCACCCTTCCCGTTAGGCGCTGCACCTCTTTCTTGCTGGCGGGAGGCCGCATCTCTAGGATGGCTTTGATCTTGTCGGGGTTGACCTCGATCCCGCGCTGGGTCACCATGAAGCCCAAGAACTTGCCAGCCGCCACTCCAAAGGCGCACTTGTGGGGTTGAGCTTCATTCGGTACCGGCGCAGGTTGCCGAAAGTCTCCCCGAGGTCGATCACATGGTCTTCTGTGCTGGTGCTTTTGGTCAGCATGTCGTCCACATATACCTCCATATTGCGTCCCAGCTGACCTTCGAACACCTTGTTCATTAATCTTTGGTAAGTAGCCCCAGCGTTTTTTAGTCCAAAGGGCATCACCTTGTAGCAGTAGATTCCTTTCTCTGTGACAAACGAGGTTGCCTCTTCATCCGCTGAGCTCATCTTGATTTGATTGTACCCCGAAAACGCATCCATGAAGCTGAGCGTTCTGTGTCCGGAGGTGGCGTCTACCAGCTGGTCGATTCGGGGAAGCGGGAAACTGTCCTTGGGACATGCCTTATTGAGGTCGGTGAAATCCACGCACATCCTCCAGCTTCCACTGGCCTTCCGGACCATCACGACATTTGCTAACCAGTCGGGGTAGTGCACCTCGCGGATATGGCCAGCCGCCAACAGCTTCCGCACCTCCTCGTCAACAGCCCTCTGCCGGTCCGGAGCGAAACTCCTTTTCTTCTGCCTGACGGGCCGGCACTCGGTCGGATGTTGAGCTGGTGTGTAATCACCTCCTCCGGAATCCCGGGCATGTCAGATGCCGACCACGCGAAGACGTCGGCGTTCGCCCGCAAAAATGTGAGGAGCTGGCCACGGGCTTCGTCCGAAAGCGAGGCTCCAACTCGCACCGTCTGCGCGGGGTCCTCCCCGAGGGGGAAGGTAAGCAGCTGCTCGGCTGGTTCCCCCTCCTCCCCAAGTCCCGTGGGTCAAGGATCTCCGGTACCGATGCCGATGGCGGTGCAAGTGCTGCCCCCTGGGGACTGGGGGCCAAATGATAGCATGGCGCCGGCAGGTCCTGCTCTCCCCGCATCTCGCCGATCCCGCCGGTGGTTGGGAACCTCACCAGGAGTCGCTTAGTGGAAATGACGGCATCCAAGAGATTGAGTCCGGGCCTTCCAAGGATCGCGTTATACGCCAGGGGCACACGGACTACCAAGAATTTTACAAGGACAGTGCTTTGGCACGGAGCCGTCCCGGCTGTCACAGGAAGAGTAATTTCCCCCTCGACCCTCACCGAATCCCCCGTGAATCCCATCAAGGGCGTGACAACAGGTCGAAGTAAATCATGCGACAGGTTCATGCGAACAAAGGCGTCGTAGTTTAAAACATCTACCGAACTTCCACTGTCAACCAGGATCCGTTTTACAGGGTGCTTAGCGATCGTCATGGACACAACGACGCTATCATCATCTTTATTTACAACCCTCTCTAGGTCCTCTTCAAAAAAAGGAATTACAGCCTCCACCGCTCCCTCCCCCCTTGGTCTCTTCGACGGGCCTCCTGCCTCCCAGGAGATCATTGCCACCGTCTTCTCCGTCGGGGCGTTATCAATCCTCGGCGGCGCAGGCGCTGACGGGCCAGGAGCTCCTGGGTTGTTTCTTTGGACGAACTTCCTCAGGTGGCCCTGCTGAATGAGGTCTTCAATAGCTTTCTTCAGCTGCCGGCAGTCGTCGGTGTTATGGCCATGGTCCCGGTGGTAACGACAGTAGAGATTTTTGTTCCGGGGGATCTTCGGGTTGATGGGAGGAGGACGTTGCAGGTAGGGCTCCCCTTCGATCTCCAGCAGGATCTGGGATATTGGAGCAAGCAGCGGGGTGTAAGGCCCGTCCCTTGGTGCGGGGGGTCGAGGTCGGTTGTCTGGTCGGCGAGGAGGCTCGGGCCTCCTGGGGCGGGTCTCCACAGGTTCTGGCTGGGTTGGCTTCCGGGGTACACTCCCACCAGCCTCGCGCCGGGAAAAGTCAGCTTCATCCGCCCGGATGTACTTCTGGGCGCGGATTAGAAGTTCGGAGTAGGAACTCGGCGGCTTCTTGTCGAGTGAGTACGCGAAACGGGAAGGGCGGAGCCCCCGTTTCAGGGCCAAAGTAGCCACCGAATCTTCCAAGTTGTACACCTCCAGGGCGGCCTCCTTAAACCGGGCGACATAGTCCCGCAGGGACTCGCCATTCTTCTGTTGGACGGCAAATAGACTATCTGCCACCCTCGGGATTTTCCGGCAGGCATCAAAGTGGGCCAGGAAAGCCCGCTCCAACTGGCGAAAGGAGTCGATGCTCCGTGGCGGCAGGCGAGAGTACCAGGCTCGAGCAGCTTTCTTCAAAGTGGCAGGGAAGGCCACACACATGAGGGAATCAGTGGCCCCCTGGACCTGCATGAGCACCTTGTAGCTTTCCAGATGATCCAGGGGATCCGTGGTCCCGTCATAAGGGTCCAGCTGGGGAAGGCGGAACCGGGTGGAGATTGGCTCCCCCATGATGCGACGGGACAGGGGAGGCCGACTGTCATGGTCGGTCTCCGGCAGGTGGGTGATTCGACGGCTGAGTTCTTCCAACTTCTGGTTGCACTCCTCGATTCGACGCTCAGCCCGACGAGGCATCCGACCATCAACAGAGCTCTCCCCCGAGGACGCAGAAGAGGAGCGAGGACGGCGATGCCGGCGCGTGCGCTCCGCCTCCTTTCCGTGCCGCCGCTTGGGAGAGATGCTGGCGTGGCGAGAAGGAGACCGGGGCCTTTTGGACGCCCCGCGATGATGCGGCTTGGCAGGGGATCTGCTGTGATGATCTGCAGGAACGGGCGACCTCCGGCGGGAGGAGTGCTGGCTAGGCTGCATCACTCCAGGGATGGACGGGTTCGGCTCCGGTTGCCGCAGGGCTGCTTGCTGCTGCTGCTGCATGCCCATGACCACCGCCGCCAGCGACTGGACCTGGGTGGCCAGGGCAGCAAATCGATCTTCTTGAGGTGGATGTGGAGCAGACGCGGGGGCGTCATTCTGCGGAGCAGAAGGCCCTGCCCCCTGGAGGTCCGGAGGCTCAGGAAACAAGATGCGAGAGTCGGGGGGGCCTCCGCGGGTGGACCAGCCCCGCAGCGCTGCCCCCCGGTGCGACCGGCTGAAGCTCCCTTCGTTCGAGTTGTCACCATGATTTTAGGATCTTGAAGACGGGAAAGAAGGCTGCTGGTTCGAAGTCTTTCTCACACACCCCCTACCTGGCGCGCCAATCTGATGACGCCAAGTCACCTTCTTCAAACGTCGGGGAAAACGGACGTCTCGCTCCGGGAAGTCCTGCAAGAAAAGTCCCCGAGGACCGGTGGCACCGGTGGGGACCCTCCGACGATCAAGTCAGTGGCTTGGGTTCAGACAAAGAACCACCCCGCGAAGAGAAGCTGAGGCAGTTAGGGTTTTGAGCAGGGAGGAAGAAAGCTTAGAAAAACCAGGGTCTGGATCCCACTTACAGCGTGAATGTGTGTCCTTTATACCTGTCTGAATGCCGTGACTTGCCGCTTTGGGAAGGTCTTCGTTGTATCGTCACCGGTGTATGGGACCGGGCGCCGTTGCTAGGGGTAACGAATCGTACACCCTAGCAAGGTATGGTGGCGCACGGAACATGCAGTGAACCAGATGTCGCTATGAGGCATGGCCCTCCGTACTGGGGCACAACTACGGAGGTACTGGATGGCATGCCGTGGCAAGGCTCGGTCACGCACAGGGGCATGCAACACGCCAAACATCGTTATGAGGCATGGCCCTCCGTATTGGAGCACAATCACGGAGGTACTGGATGGCATGCTGTGGCAAGGCTCGGTCACGCACAGGGGCATGCAACACGCCAAACATCGTTATGAGGCATGGCCCTCCGTATTGGAGCACAATCACGGAGGTACCGGATGGTACACTACGGCGAGGCACAGCCATGGGCTGAAAGTCGTGCGTGAGCACCGCGCGTCGGCGGTTGAGCAGTGCGTTGGCGGTGCACTCCGAGGCCGGTGGGGGTTCCGGGGTTAAGGTATGATTTCCCCGCTCCCGACCCCGAGGGGGTGCCGGGGTGGGAAACGATAGTGATCACCGTTGCCTTTGCTGACGGCGTTGGGACCAGTCATATCATATATATATATATATATATATATATATATATATATATATATATATATATATATATATATATATATATTAATTATTAGATGTGATGTGCATGACCTGCGTAGTTTTCGATGCACGAAGACTTATTTTGATGGTATTACATGAACGTGATTCAGAAAGTCGTGTATCGGAGCGCGATATTAACCAATAAATTATGATATTTCGTATGTGCGTTCGTATAAACGTGCGATTAATAACATGCTTCGATGCGCGTTTTTTTTTTTTTTTTTTTCTCCGTTTGCGATGCACGAAGACTTTTCCTGTAAAGTTTCTTCCTCACGCCTCAAGAGTTAGCGTCGGCCCAAGGTACTACAAGTGCCTGAGCACTGTACGTGGCACGGATTCGAGCGGACACGATAAACGTAAAGGCGTCCAATAAATGAGTATGAAATGAAAACGCCTTGAATTGTGTGATGGGACTTCGCCACCACCGGACGGATGCGATGG
This sequence comes from Calamus simplicifolius, assembly GCA_900491605.1. Lineage (NCBI taxonomy): Eukaryota > Viridiplantae > Streptophyta > Magnoliopsida > Arecales > Arecaceae > Calamus > Calamus simplicifolius. The sequence continues at coordinate 498,531 of UESW01004698.1, forward strand.
AGACCACAGACAAACAATTGGGCCACCGGAAATTTGTCTCTGGCAGAGCGACGAGTCCTCATAACTGGACATGGAAATTACTCGCGGTTGCCCAGCGGCATTTTATTTGCGTTGGATTTTTTTTTTTTTTTTTTTGTACAACCAAATAATTATATCATTTTAGGATGGATCATATTTGATATATCAAAATTTAATAATAAAAAAAATAAAAAATAAGAATAATCCAGCTTTCAACTTCAACTACCCAAATAAAAGGCATTTGTGATTATTCTTTAAAATCATGCTTCGATTTGGTGGGTCAGGGGAGTGGCTAACTAAATGAATTTGAACTCCATTGCTATCAAAAGTAATATTTTAAAAATTTTGATCGACTAATGAACTGGTTTAATATTTGACTTACGGATCAATCAATTAAATCGGATGAATGAATTTGATCGAACCAAATAATATTATAATTAATTTTTATTTTAATAATATAAAATAATAATATAAATATAATCTAAATAAAAAATTAAAAAAATAAAAATCGGATTGAATCAGTTTAAAATTAGATTGATTTAACAATTTTTTTTAATTTTTATTTAATTAATTAATTTTAATAATAAAATCGAATGATTAATTTTTGATTCAATCGGTTGAACCGTTCGGTCCTATCCATTTTTAAAACACTGATCAAAAGTAGATGGTGGCAAGCTCACGTTAACGTTTATGAAGCTATTATTGTACTCATAAATTTCCTATAGGAGTCACAGCTGTTCGTATTGATCATGACAGTGCTGCACCCACATTTAATGAAAAATATATGGAGGAAGAAAGGAAGATATATAGTGCACATAAATTCAGATGCATCATAAATTTAGATGCACATAACTTGCCATTCCTTTCTTGTGATGGTACACGCACATAGCAAATTTTAGAAGACATGACGTATACGTTTAGAAGAGCTAGTGTAAAACTACTGTTGAGACTAGAATGGAAAAGGACCACAGTGTGAGCCATGTGCAAATGGAAAGATGTGTTAAATGTATCCATATAAGTAAGCAGATTGCTTATGTCTCGGGATTGCATAATGAAAGATAATAAGAAATATGGCATGCATGCATTGACCTTGAAAAGATGCTTCCATGCATGCTCAATTCATTGTTATGACTTCTATATATCCCGAGTGCGAGGCACTTGGTCAAATATGATTCATGGTGCTATTAATTGGCCACATTAGCCCTAGAAATCTCATGATTAGTTGAGATTAATTGTTAAATTTTTTATAATACCTTAAAAATAGTTTCAGATAACAAAGAAAAAATCGAAGTGCTTGTAACTTAAGTCTATCATCTATCAATTAACTTTCACTCAAGTTTCTAGGGTGGTTCACTCTTTTAACAGATTAATTAGACCCACAGATGTGTTTGAAGCATTATAAATGGTATCAAAGTTGATTTGAATATATGAAAGTTTGTGAACATAAGGAAAGGAAAATTCATGAGACAATGATAGAGTCTCATCATGGCATGGGATAAATTTTGGTTAACTTGTGTGTGACGAGAATGTTGTATCAGAGCCGATCCGAGGGTGAAAAAGTTTATGGGCTTGATGAAAGAATAGAAAGGATTATCCATGGGATGGTGATAAAGTCCTACCATGGTGCGGGATAGATTCTAGTTAGCTTATGGTATGCGATAAGAATGTCGTATTAGAGCCAATCCGAATATATGAAAGTTTATGGGTATGATGAAAGAATAGAAAGGACTACTCATGGGAAGGTTCCGTCATGATATGCAATACATTCTGACTAGCTTATAGAATATCGTATTATAGGGAGAGAAGATTGTGACACCCAAAAATAGTTCCTATATTGAATATGAAAGAAAAGTTTAAAGTGCTTATAACATTATAAAGAGAATTTTTGCAAGACCTCAAAAATAGTCCCACGTTGAATGAAAAAAAAAAAGTTTGAATTAATAACTCAAATTCATCTGCTACTAATTGACTTTTACTTGAATTTTTAGGGTCATGTGGTCCTTACCTGTTAACAAGTTAATTGGACCAGCATGTGAACTTAAGGTGTTACAACTTTAGATCAAGTGATACAATTATCTTAATATATTTTCTTAATGTTCAAGCTTAAACCAGCCAAAAACTTACCCAAGAACCCCAAATCAATATGATTAAAATTAATTGCATACATAATTAGCACAAATGAGAAGTATTGTGGTCTTAGGCTGATCCAATTATAAATAAATTTGACAAATGTCATAAAATATCAGAATTGTTTTATCACTAAATTCAAAAGCTATTCGGAAACTATTCACACAAATGTCACTCAAAAGCAAATAATGATGTTTACAGTGCTATTCACTTTATAATGAGTTTTGAAAAAATTCTTTCCTTCCACCATTCAGTTTACTTATAGTATTGCTTCATCAAAAGTTGATAGTTATATATCTAATGAATTTGATGAGAGGGAGGGAAGAAAAAGAAGATTCACTCAAATTATAAAGGAGAATGCACAATAGAAGGTTAAAATAAATTTGGAACATGCATAAAGGAAACCATGTCACCATAGGTTGAAGGTATTGCATCTTTCATGTCTTAACTTAATGAAAGTCTAATGATCTAAGATGCTCCATCCTCTCTCAAATTGCAAGAGATATTTTGACTGTTCCAATGTCCCTGCTAGAATTAAATATGTATTTACTACCAGTGGACAAGTGAAAAATGCATTTCAAAGTTCATTAAATCTCAAGATTATTAGAATTATGATTTATCTTCAAGGTTGAATGTGATTTGAAAAAAGGGTCATTTTATTATAGTTTTATTATACTATAAAATATCATTTTATTAAAATTAATTTATTTACTATTTGTTATTTTTATTTTATTTTAGATCATTTTTCATAAGTTATTTATTATTTTGATTTTATTGTCATGTTAAATCAAAGTTCCCTCTCTCGCAAAGACTCAAAAGTTCGTGCTGTAAGGCATGCTTTAAAGTTCGTGCTGCGTGTGCTCCGTGTCTGGTTTTGTGGCTGCTTTAAGATTCGCATCCACGGCAGTTTCTGCCTGATCTCCGGCGAGTCAGGCTGTTCCGGTGATCCGTCCTCTGGGTTTTTGTCCTGCTTGTTTTCTCCTTCCCCATGGCTTCGATCGGAGATTCTGCTGCCCCGAAGCCGTGGAACAGGGGTCAGCGTCTAGCTATATGTGGGTATCATCTTCCCCGTCTCCGATGAAGATTGCTGAGCTGGAGGGCCGCTTACCGGAGGTGGTTCGCATCCCTTCAGTGGCACTGGAGGAGTCTATCAACTGTTGGAAGGAAAAGGCCATCCTGGCCCGAACATTCCAAGGTGGGTTCCGCCGGATGCCTTCATCAGAGAATTCCGGCGGGCTGGCATATCTGGAGCTATTCATCCGGTTAGCCTTGCTCATCGATGCCACATATTCCGATTCGAGGCTACAGAGTCGAAGTATTTGGTGCTTCGGCGTCCATGGGTGATCAACGGGCAGCCTGCTGCTATGGAAGAATGGCGTCCGGAGTTTGTTCCGGCGATGGATGCAGTGTCCTCTACCCTTCTCTGGGTGAGGATGCCCTCACTCCCTATTGAGTTCTGGTCTGAAGCTGTTCTGAGAGAAATTCTGGAGCTGGCGGGTGAGCTCCTGTGCATTGACTCTGCCACTCGCCAGCTTTCTAGAGGGGCTTCGCCATACGGGTGGATCTCCGCGTCCCCTCCGGTCGGGTGTTAGAGTTCAAGGCTCGTGTGCCCCCTTTTGGAAACAGTTTCAGTATGAAAATATGGAAGGGATCTGTTCTTGTTGCGGTTCGATCCATCTCAACGGACCATGCTCTCTGTCTTCCCCGGCTCTGGCGGTGGAGCAGCCTTCGGCTGGGCCAAGCTTCGGCCCTTGGATGACGGTCTCCCGTCGCCGTCAACCGCCGGGTATGGAGCTGAGGAAATCTTCAACACCTTCGGGGGCCTCCCAAGCTGCCTCTGAGTCTCCCTCATCCGAAGCTGCGAAGTCGGATTTGGTGGCCGAGGGCTGGCTGTCTCCTGCCAAGATTGCTCGTCGGAAATCCTCCAAGTCTGGCATGTCCTCTGCCAGTGAGGTGATGGCTCCTGGTTCCCTTCTAGCCAGAATGAAGAAGGGGCATGGACCTTCGTTGAGGGTTGCAGTGAGTTAGTGGGCGTGCCGATTTCAGGTAGTAAGGGGTCTGTGCCGTTTCTGGGAGTAAGGAGCCTGTGTTGTTTAAGGGAGCTGTGGCATCCGAGAAGACTGAAGTTCAGAAAGATGAGTCTGAACTTCAGCTTTCTGTGCTCCATAAGACTAACTCCAACAATCCATTTGCTCTTCTGGGTGCAGTTAGTTTGGAAGGTTCTCCTTCTGCCCAGATAGATGCCAATCCGGGTCCTTCCAAGCGCCAGGCCAGAGGAGTCCCATCCTTTGCGAAAGTCTTCGCAATTTGCTAACCGGAAGGGTAAAGGCGCTGCTTCTGGGGGAAAAGGGGCTAAGGGAAAGGTTCACCTGAATGCCAATCTGAACCCAGATCAGGGTCTTTCCTCTATTGTATGCATGCCTCATAAGGGTTCCTCTGGCCAGGTTTAAGTCGGAACTGGGAGTGAGGGCCAATCCTTACAGGATGTGAACTGCAACAAGGTATTGGCACTACCTTGCCTTAAATTGGCAATTCATGGTCAGTCGTCGTCTCTGGCCTCCCTGTTGATGGACCTCGGGCAGCTGATGATGTATCAGAGGCAGTTGCTCAGCGGGCTGATAATCTTACGATGGATTGTGCTATGCAGGCGGAAGTGGGTGGCACCCTGCATCCGAAGCAAAGCTCTGACTCAGTTATGCTAGATAACCAGGGTGGCCTCCACCCCTCCCCATAATTGTAAATGAAAATCCTTATATGGAATGTCAGAGGAGCTCGAAAACCGTCTTTTCGATCATCTTTTGGTCGTCTACTACAAATTCATAATTTTGATATGTATCCTTATGGAAACTCGTTTATCGGGAGATAGCTTGGTCCAATTCCGGACAGGCTGTCAGGACGTGGTCTTCATATGCTGTGGAGGCTGAGGGCCTATCCGGAGGGATTGTGGCTTTTTGGCGCCACTCTTCGGTGTCAGTTAACCTTTCATCAGTGTAATCAGCAGGTGGCTCTTCTTGTATCGGAAGGGTCTTCTGACCCATGGCCCCTCTCGGAGATTTATGCCAGCACTGATTATAGAGAAAGCGTGTTCTTTGGGCGGAGATTCTCTCCCTCCTTCATCAGGGTATTCCGTCTATTATGGCTGGGGACTTTAATTGTATTGTTGCTGCTAATGAAAGAAAGGAGGCAGACGAGTCATGGAATCAGCAGACATCTCGGAGTTTAGAGCGTTTATCTCTTCTGCTAGCTTGTTGGATCTGGGATTCTCTGGACCTAAGTTCACCTGGTGCAACAACCGCCAGGGCTCGGCTCGCGTTTGGGAAAGGCTGGATAGAGCGTTGGCTACTACTCAGTGGACTCAGTTGTTTCCCTCGCTACTGTCACCCACCTGTCCAGAATTGCGTCCGATCACTGTCCCATTTTGATTTCCACTGATTCGGTTATCCATCAGCAGCGATAGTTTAGATTTGAGCAATTCTGGATGTTCTACCCTTCGGCCCGAGCTATCATATCCCAGGTCTGGCATTTACCTATGAGAGGCAATGCTATTTACCGTCTTTCTAGACGGTTGGAGCTGGTCAGGCATAGGCTTTCTAGATGGAATAGAGTGGAGGTTGGCCATCTAGTTAGACAGATTGAGCAAGCTGAAGCTGATATTGCCCTCATCCAAGCGAGGGAGGACCGGGATGGCTATCTATCTGCTCTTGACCTTTCCTCCCTTCGCTCTAAGCTTGATCTCCACCACTCCCTTCTTATGCAGCAGGAGGCCTATTGGAGACAGCGATCAAGGGTTCATTGGATCAAAGAAGGTGACCGTAACACGAGGTTCTTCCATCAGGCTATATTGAAGCATCGGGCAGCTAACAGAATTCGGAGATTAGTTGATGAGGAGGGCAATGCTCAGGACGATTTTGCTGTTATCCAGGATCAGCTCTTTCAGTTCTTTCAGTCTAGGTGGACCGAGTCTTCTGGAGTTGGGGATCCTGTGTTCTGGATTCCCCCTTCTAAGAAGGTCACTGATTGCCATAATGATCTCTTGACCAGGGCAATCACTGATGAGGAGATTCGTATGGCTTTATGGGAACTCGGGCCTATAAGGCTCCTGGGCCTGATGGATTTCCGCCTTTATTCTTCCGACATTACTGGGACATTGTTGGTGCGGAGGTTACTCAGCTATTCAGAGTGCTTTTCTTTCCAAATCCATTCCTTCTGTTTGGAATCACACTCTTGTCACTCTTGTGCCGAAGCGTCCTGATGCCTCGTCCCCTATCACTTTAGACCGATTAGTCTGTGTACTACTCTTTAAGGTATGTGCCCCCTTCTTGTTTCCCGGTTGCGGCTGGTGATTCCTCAGCTCATATCTCCTGAGCAAGGGCTTTTATTAAAGGTTGAAGCATCTCCGATAATGTTATTATTGCGCAGGAGTTTATGCATGATCTTCAGAGAGCCTCGGCCAGCATAGTCTTATGGCAGTCAAGCTGGATATGGAACGTGCCTATGACAGGTTGAGCTGGGTTTTCTTGCATCGCACTCTGATTGAGTTCGTTTTCACGACCTGTTTATTGATTGGAACATGGCCTGTATCCAGAAGCCTTCTTTCTCTCTCCTGGTTAATGGAACTCAGACGCGTCCTTCCATTCTACTGTGGGTCTGAGACAGGGCTGTCCTTTATCCCGTTCCTGTTTGTTCTGGCTACGGACGATCTCTCTCGTGCTCTTCATCAGGCTAGCAGGATTGTCGTATAGTTCCTTTTTTGGCTGGCCCTTCGGGACCTCCTGTCTCTCACCTTCTTTTTGCTGATGACTGTATTCTTCTGGGACAGGCGTCTCCTCATAATGCTGCTAGTTATGCCTCTATCATTCAGGGCTACTATCGTGCTTCGGGGCAGAAGATCAATTTAGAGAAGTCCACTATTTGCTTCAGCCCCAAGACCTCTAGGTCTACCAAGGAAGCTATTCACCATGCTCTGGGTATCTTTACTAAGGCTTCTGGTCTGTCTTATTTGGGAGTCCCAGTGTTGGGGAGGCGTCGCGCATCAGGGATTTTGCTATCTTTGAGTGACATTCGGATAGGATTGATGGTTGGCAGGTCACCGGTTTATCCATGATGGCCAGGATCACTCTCATCCGCTCTGTCCTTACGTCCCTTCCTATGCATCTTCTCTCTAATGCTGTGGTCCCTATTACTTGTTTGCGAAGGATAGAGCGATACTTTAGGGATTTTTGTGGGCTTCTATGCAAGATGGGCATGGCATTCATCTTCAGCTTGGGATTTGATTTGCATGCCTTTGCATGATGGCGGTCTTGGTATTCAGTCCTTGCTGGTTAGGAGAGATGCTTTGCTGGCGAGACATGCTTCGAGGTTCATCCTTGATCCTCACTATTTCTGGAGCTCCTTTATGCGAGCTCGTTATGGTGACTACTCTCCTTCTTTGGATATTCCTACTATTCGTCGCCATTCTTTCTTTTGGAAGGAGGTTTGTCTTCATGCTCCGGCTATTCTGGGCAATATATCATGGATGATTGGTGATGGCTCCTCGGTCGACGTTGTCCAAGGATCGATGGATCGCTGATCTCCCCCTCTCTCGTTGGCCGTCTTTTATTAGTATGGATATTCCACATCATATGCGAGTGCAGGATCTCATCACCCAAGATCTTTCATCTTGGGATACCCCTATGGTGATTAGTTTATTTGGGGAGGAGCTTGCTCGACGGATCCTTTCTATTCCTCTCACAGCTGGACTCATTCCTGATATGAGATTGTGGAGGAGATCTTGTCTTTCCAGGGCCCCCACTTGGACCTTATTGAGATATTTAGACCTCAGCCCCAGAAGTGCGGGATGCGAATTGGATATGGAAGCTTTCTGTTCATCCCAGGGTCCAATTATTCATATGGAAGCTTTTGTGGGACTGTCTACCTTCCTGCTCTCAGTTGTCGAGAAGGGGTCTTCATATAGAGGCCACGTGTTCGCTGTGTGGGCAGGAGGAGGAGACTATTGATCATGCCATTTTCACTTGCCCCACTTTGAGCGAGATTTGGACAAGGATGAGTTATGATTGCAGAGTGGATGCTACTGGTTCCTCGTGTTCCCATTCCTTGATGCTCTCCGGAGGACCACTAGACAGCACAGTGCCCTGTGGGCTGTTACGTATCAGATATGGCTTATGCGGAACCGGCGTATTTTTTTCTGATGAGACTACTTCCCCTTGCAGATTAGAGCGGAAGGTTAGATCTATGGTTGCTGAAAGTGAACTTCTCCTACAGGTCTACTTCTTACTACCCTGGGCACTGGGGCTCCCTACTGTTTCGACAGCGAACCATCGGACAGTTTATATTTCTTGGGAGCCCCCCCTCCAGGGTATGTTAAGATCAACTTTGATGGGAGTGTTCGTGGTAGACTTGCTGGGTCTGCATTTATTATCCGCGGGATGGATGGAGCCTTGTTGGCGGCTGGA
>UESW01004698.1:509132-680640 GCA_900491605.1 Calamus simplicifolius
AATTATAATTTTTTTCATTATATATTCTTTGTAATCATTTTATTATTGTTAGTCCTCATTATTAAATTGTGCTCGAGATTTAATTTATGTTCCATAAAAATCTATAGTTTGATTGAAAGACACTATTGGAATTGAATTAATGTTTCTATCCATTTAAAAAATTATGAATATTTAATATTAATCCTTATTCATATTGTTTAAAACATATATAAAATATATTAATACTTAATTCATATCTATCCTGATTTTTGATATTTACTTAATATTTATTTAAGTAAGGTATTTGTAATTTTCTATATATATATATATATATAAAAGTAAAGTAGTATATATTGCTGCAGCAGAAATTCATTCTTCAACTCGGGTGTGCTTTGACTTCGGATCTGTATGCCAATCTCTTGCCCGTGTAGAACCTATAAGACATCCTTATGCAGAGAGCGTCGAGGGTGGCCCTCTACGGAAGACCTTCGACACAAGTCAGTGAAGATTCACAGCAAGCAGATATGAGAAGAAGGCTCTCGTAAAAGTGTCCCTTAAGAACGGCTTCTCTTGGAGCCCGGGAAGCTTGCTCGAGCTTCAATGGAGTTTTTTCTCGGTGAAAGAGTGAGCATACCTTGAAGACTTCAGGATAGAGCATATATATAGGTTACTAAAGTGATAGCACAACTACCTGACTCCTTGAGCGTGTCATCGGGGGTTCAAAACAGTCATGATTCGAATCTGATTCGAATCAAGTTTGTTACGAGATCGGTAGCTTTCGAATCTGCTTAGTTAGGGAATCAATGATCAGGGAGGTTAGCTAGTACTTTGAGATTCGGTGACTTAGATGCTCTAGGTCACGTTTGGCATATTTGGCTTTTTCCTTCTTTTAGGACAGTTGGAGACCCACGTGGTTTGAATCTTATCGAATTATCATGGATTTGAATTCTTCCGCGCTTGGTTCAGTAGAGGTTCAGGGTACCTTGGTCTAGCCGAGGTACGAGGATAGCTCGGTCCAACCGAGGCACAAGAATAGCTTGATTTGGCCAAGGTATGAGAATGGCTCGGTCTTATCGAGGTACGAAAATAGCTCAGTTTTGCCGAGGCGTAAGAATAGCTTGGTTTTACCTAGATATGAGAATAGTTCGGTCATGTTGAGGCATGAGAATGGTTCGGTCTTGTGAGGCACGAGAATGGCTCGGTCTTGCCGAGGTGTATCTGCTTTGTTCTTTTCTAGGTATAATAGCTGGGGAATCAAAAATCAAAGGTGATCTCGACCTTTTTGTTATATGCACGAATATTGACTCAATAACAATTTACTCATATATATATATATATATATATATATATATAATAAGTAAGGTTTTTTATATTTTAATAGTTTGATTTAGTAAATTTATGTTTTAAGAGATTTGACAGAGTTTTAAGCTGGCTACCTAAAGCAATCCCTTCTTTACCCGCGTTTGGGACCGACCTTGATGGAATTAAATATTTAAGTAAGGTATATATATATATATATATATATATATTGCTTTCAATGAGATATTTTTAACACAGTCTTTGCTTTCTATAAATACTTGCTAAAATTAATTTTTTCATTGAATATATTCTTTTGTAATCATTTTATTATTGTTAGTCTTCATTATTAAATTGTGCTCGAGATTTAATTTATGCTCCATAAAAAAAAAAATCTATAGTTTGATTGAAAGACACTATTGGAATTGAATTAATGTTTCTATCCATTTAAAACAATTATGAATATTTAATAATTAATCCTTATTCATTGTTTAAAACAAATATAAATATTTAATACTTGATTCATATCTATCCTGATTTGTGATATTTACTTAATATCTGTATTTATATCTGATTTTCATATATCTAATACATTTTCATTGCCGACGATCATGCATCCTTGATGCCGCATGAAAAATGGATGCTACATCTTCCTCCTTCGACAAACCAGTGCACGTTCGCAGGCATCCATCAAGATTCGCATGCCTGCCATGATGTTGAAACCCCTACACATGCTGCCCCACTCCACGTGCCCCATGAACCGTCCGGACTCCGGAGTAAATGGACTCACTCGTTACAAGTTGATTAAATACTCGTGAACTCCACGTCGGCGCCCAACTAATATCGGACGTCAAAAACCGACAGAAGATGCCAAACCCGTAGTCCCGCTACGCATCCTTGTAGTCAGATCGACGGCCTTGATCGAACCGTGAGCTAACCGTAGTTCCATCAAATAAAAGCCCCTATCCCTCGCTAAAATGCCGGTGAGCGGATCGCGGTCAGCAATAAATGCCCCGCCATTCCCTCCTCCCATGCCTCCCCCCAATCGAGCTCCATTGCGATAAATCTCGGAGATCGGGCAGAGAAAAGAAACAAAGAGAAAGCGAAGGAGATGGAGACCTACAGTGGGGGGTTGAAGAGGTACTGGAAGCGGAGGGCGTACCAGAAGCTGGACGGCGGCGGCGGTAGAACGAGGCGGCGGATCGAGCTGGGCGGCGGGCGGCGAAGGCGGCTCTTGCGGTTCCGTGTCGCGCCGAGGCTGAGGTTCCTTGCGCGGGTGGCGTCGCCGAAGCGGTTCTTCGCGCGGATCCGCGACGCCTACGTGCGGATGATGCTGTCGTTCGCCTCCTCTGGGGCGATCGTGTACGGCGGCCCAGCGGTGGCCGGGTTCGGGCAGCCGCAGCTCAAGGAGTACGACGAGAAGATGATCGTCGAGATCTACAAGTCGCTGGTGGCGCAGGGCTCGCTGATCGCCGCAGCCGCCGCCGAAGGGGAGGCCGGGCGGACGGGCGGCCAGATCGCAGCTCGACGGTAGGCAGGGGCCCTTCCGTTATATTTCCTCTTTCTTTAATGTTTTTTTTCGGATTAACAAAATTGTATTTAAATAAAAATAATCGCCTTTTTCGTGTTTATTTTGGAGAGTTCAGCCAGGTGCGTTTTTATATTTTAACGAAGCGGTATTAGTAGTAGGACTGCGACATGCGGCTACTGCTGATAAAAATTAATTATTTTATAAGACTCTGCTTTGTTTTTGTGAGTATTTTTTGTTCTCATTTTTCATATTTATTTCCCCACTCTTATTACATAATAATATAGATTAGATTCATATTGTATATTATTATAATAGCTCTATAATATATCATATAATATATATTATTATATATTAGATTTAAATTATGCATTTGTTATATATAATAAATATAAATAATATAATTATTAATATGATATTAATAATATATTATAACATTATAACATTATAATATATTAGTATTTATAATTATATATTAACAACATATAAAGTTATTTAAAAAGAGAAATAAAAATGATGCAAATCAGATTTTTAATTGTAATTTTTTATTTTTTATAAAAAAAATAATAGAAATATTTTGTTCTTATTTTTAATTATCTTATTTTTGAAATTGTATTTTTTTAAAAAAATATTTTTATTTTCATTTATTAGGCATGCTTCCTTAAATATTATTTTTATTTTATAAAAATGAAAAATGAAACCATCGCGGAAACCAAACGCGCTCGGCCTCATCTCGCTCGAATGTTTTCCACCTTTATTGATCGAGAAAGGAAAGTATCTGACATGTTCTTACTTACGTGTAAGAAAATGATTGGATTACGTGGTGGGTTCGGAGGAAATTACTGGACAGAAGTGGTCAGGAGATTACGGGACCGTTTGATGTGACGCATGGTCCATGGGGGAATGTGAGATATAGAAATAGGGTTGGTGTGGCTCGCCGCTCACGAGGCGCATGGGGATTCACGTGACCAGCACGTCGCTCGTACTTTTGACTGTTGAGATCGCCCTTAAGAATCCTTTGTTGGTACGTGCTTGCGAGCCGCACGCCGTCGAGGTTGCACCCCGCGGACCACCGTAATTTCCGGCTTCGCGTCGCGGGCCCGCCGTGGATCCCCCGGCGGTCCGGCCTTAAGGAAACGTTGCAGTGTCCCTGCGGCACATTAATATTTGCTGAATGGTGCCACGGCGAGAAGGCCGTGTGCCTTCGGTTTACTTGGGAGCGGAGCCGCGCCGCTGCCTGCAAAGACTTGGCTAATTGACAAGCATCGAGCCGTTCATGCAGCTCGTGACACCCAATCCTGGCTGTCGCACGTGGGACGAGACATCATGGTTTGAAGGAGGAGTTGGATTTTTTTGGGCCATGAACAAAATGTACGCGATCATAAGCAGCCAGCAGGCCCATTGTTTCGTGAAAAAGTTCTTGCATTGCATGCCTAAATGATCGCACATAATGTACCCAAAAAAAAAAACAAATAAAATTATTTTTAATAATATGCATAATTAATCATCATGCATGATCACACGTGCAGGGTGCGCACTATACAATCTTATTTGAAAACCCTCTTAGCTGATAATGATAACCTTTTTGTTACTGTTCTTTTTCTGATTATTTATTGCCATTCAAGTACCATTTAGAGAGATAATGTATACTTAATTATTTTCGTGCCTAACAAGATTTCTTACTTTTTTTTTTAGTAATACAAGACATGCATTATATTAGTTATTAAAGAAGTGTTTGCATATTTTAACCTTCTAAAAATATAATAAAAGCTGTTAGATCAAAAAAAAACTTGCTAACAAGCTTCAGGACAAGATAGTAGCTAACCTAAAAGAGATAGTGTAACGATCCAGGCTACCCATTTCGTAACAAGAAAGCAAGAAGGACAAAGTCCACACTAATTTGGGCCATCATAGCCTAAAGGAATCCAATTGATACCATATTGTCCTTTTGCTTTACTACATATAAATTACTTATCCTTTTCTCCTTACCCTCATCATTTTCTCCTCCCGATGTGGAATGTTTAAGGAGGGCCTCACATCGGGTAGAGGAGAAAATGATGAGTGATTTATATATAGTAAAGCAAAAAGAATAAGGTACCAATTGGATCCTTTTTGGTATGTGATGACCCAAGTTGGTGTGGACCTTATCCGTCTTACTTTCTTATAATGAAATGGGCTCGTGGGTGTTATGAGCCCGGGATTCGGGTCGTTACAATATGGTATTAGAGCCATGCACCAGCCGGAAGTGCAGGATCTAAGTGTTACACAGGACAAAGTGCTATATCCATAGGGGATGGAAGTCACCTCTTGACCTGCTTGGTCACCTCTTGACCTGCTTGGTGGTTGCCTCTGGTGATGAGAACATCGCCTTAAAGATGAGGACGTCGCCTTCTCCCTTAAAGACGAGGACGTCGCCTTCTCGTCGCCATGCACCAGCCGGAAGTGCAGGATCTAAGTGTTACACAGGACAAAGTGCTATATCCATAGGGGATGGAAGTCACCTCTTGACCTGCTTGGTCACCTCTTGACCTGCTTGGTGGTTGCCTCTGGTGATGAGAACGTCGCCTTCTCGTCGCCTTAAAGACGAGGACGTCGCCTTCTCGTCGCCTCTTTAAGGGGATAGATTGTGAGGCCCTCTTTAAAGATCCCACATCGGATAGAAAAGAAAAGGATGAGTGATTCTATTTAGTAAAGCAAGCCTTCTCGTCGCCTCTTTAAGGGGATAGATTGTGAGGCCCTCTTTAAAGATCCCACATCGGATAGAAAAGAAAAGGATGAGTGATTCTATTTAGTAAGTAAGCCTTCTCGTCGCCTCTTTTAAGGGGATAGATTGTGAGGCCCTCCTTAAAGATCCCACATCGGATAGAAGAGAAAAGGATGAGTGATTTATATTTAGTAAAGCAAGAAGGACAAGATACCAAAGGATGAGTGATTTATATTTAGTAAAGCAGGACAAGATACCAATTGGATCTCGGACTGCGATGTTCCAAGTTAGTATGGACCTTATCCATCTTGCTTTTTTATAACAAAATAGGCTCATGGATGCTGCGGGCCTAGGGTTTTGATCATTATATATACTAACTCATGATGACAATAGCGGTGTTTGCATAAAAAAGAAGATCGAAGAATGATAATTTAAACAGTAGAATGCGGGAAATTTTTATAAATTAAACAATATTTCAGCTATTTTTAAATTTTAAAAAAATATTGAAAGTTTCAACCAATTATCATTTGTAGTTATAATCAAAGCATTATGAATACAAAGACAAATAGCATCTGATGGTATTCGAAATTCAAAATTAAAATTAAGATTTTATTAATAAAATAGTTTCTTATATTTTAAGAATAATTCACAGCTAATCTTAGTTAGGAGTGCTTTGTATCCGGCTTTTATATCAAGTAGAAAAGAGAAACGAGTTAAATATACCTTGATCTGCTGGTCCCTATTCATACATTCGAAAAGAAGAAAGCAAAACCAAGCCTTTGAATTTTTCCAATGCTCGATTCTACACATGAATAATAATCTGAAATGATAGATGCACTACCATTGAAGAGCTTTTCCTTATTCTACCTCTCCTGCTTTAAAATATCTCTGACTTTTGTTTGAGAAAAAACTATTCCTTTCTTCTTTTAATTTTTCTATCTTCCATTCATTTCCAATGAACCACTCATCTCCTAATTCGTCCGTTTCTACCAATGAAATTATATATAGTAATTTATAAATTTAAACATAATAATTGTTCTCCAGTAGCATATGCTTCTATAGAGATTTCTTGCTTTCGAAATATCTCAAAGTCTAGAGTAATAAAATAGTGGAATGCTATATTTTTGGGATCGAATTTCATATTCGAATTGAGATGGGTTGGATCAAGATGACTTATTAACATGATTTCTAAATGAGTCAAAATTTTAAGCCTAATCTATTTAGTAAACAAGTTTGATTAACCCATTTATGACTCAAAAGTATTTATGTTGAGACCCAAACCTACCTATAATGGATTGGGTACATATCTGCAATTCAACTAGGAAAAAAAGAAAGAGACATATAAAGAAAAGGGACTCATGCGCTTAACCATGATCATCGTCATCATCATCTTGTGTTTTTTAAATTATTTTTGAAATATTGGTAAACACCAGCCATTAACTCCATAAACTCATGATCAAAGTTGTCAATTTCGTTTCATTTCGACCGTTTCGACCGAGATGTTTCATTTTGGTAGCTTATCCGAAAAGATAAGTACTACGTTTCGTTTCGAAAGATTTTTCGACCGTTTCGGTGCGTTTCGGTGTATTTCGGCCATTTTGGTATGTTTCGGCCGTTTCGGTAAAATATGTTTTGGAGACCAATTTAAGAATTATTAAAGAATCATTTTAATATATATATATATATATATAATCAAAAAATCCTAGTTACCCTATCCTCATTTAAAATATATATATATAATAAAAAAAATTCTAGTTACCCTATACCCACGGTCGCATCTCTTAAAAACTTAAACTCTTTATTTTTATATTGTTATTATTATTTATGAAGAATATGAATTATGAATAAACTTTTCATTATATATATATATATATATATATATATATATATATATATATATATATATATATATATATATATATATTTCAAACTCTTAAAAACTTAAACTCTTTATTTTTATGTTGTTATTATTATTTATAAGAATATGAATTATGAATAAATTTTTTATTATATATATATATATATATCCGAACGAAGCACCGAAACGGTCGATACCGAAATATTTCGTTTCATAAGCTAAATCGAAACATAATCCGAAATGAAATTGACAACTTGCTCATGACTGCTTTGGAAACATAAGTCAGGGACCAATAATTTTGGCCGTCATGGCTCATCATAAGGTTGGCTTCCCTAATCAAGCTTGATCAGCATCTGCTATGCCAGATAATCTTATGCGGAATAGGAGTGCTAATCCCAATCTAATGTGCTTGCATTGGTAAAGACCATCTACAAATTGAAGAGAGGTCTGGTGCTCTGGTGAACTCTTTAAGATTCGTGCTTGGAAGTCCATCTTCCTCGATCGCTGGGTTACTGTGTTGCCTTCCTTGATCCTTCATCTCTGCTCATGGACAACCTCAAGTCTTCATCTCCGGCATTGTTTGATGGTCCCAACCATGGCGGTACGGTGTGGCGTCGCAGGATTGCTGGGCGATTTGAGTGGGTTGCTCCTTCGCCCTCCCCGGTGGTCGTGGCTGAACTGGAGCGGCTGTATCCGGATGTGATCCAAGTTCAGTGCAATCACTGGAGGAGGAAGAAGCTAAATGGTTGAATAACTCAATCATCGTCCGAAGCCTCTCTCGTTGGATTCCTCCAGAGGCGATTTCAAGGGAATTCCAGCGTGCGGGGATAGCAGGGGACATTGAAGCTGTTTCTCTGGCTAATCGGCATTTCCTCTTCAGATTCTCTAATCCCAGTGCTGTGGAGACTACTCTCGGAAGACCCTGGGTGGCCAATGGTTAGCCGCTTGCTGTTGCAATGTGGCATCCAGATTTGGTGCCGGCTGAGAGCTCAATCCTCAATGCTCTGCTGTGGATTCATCTTCCCCAACTCCCTTTTGAGTATTGGACGGATGAGGTGCTTTCTTCGATCCTTTCGGTCGCTGGGCAATTTCTCTTGTTGATTCTTCCACCAGAGAACGGAGTCGAGGAGGCTTTGCGCGTGCATGCGTCCGAGTAGATTTGAGTAAGCCCCTGAGGCCTGGAGCAAGGATCAGAGGTAATAGAGCTCCATTCTGGCAGCAGTTCTCTTATGAGAACTTGGAAGGCATCTGTGGCTCGTGTGGTGCCTTGCATTTTGATGGAGGCTGTGGGGCAGAGCCGGTTGCTTTGTCTTCCTCTGTGCCCTCTTCTGAACCTCGATTTGGATCATGGATGGTTGCTTTTAGGCGTAGGAAGGCTCCACCAATTCAGCAGCCAGCGGCCGGATCCTTTCCTCCGGGAGGCAATGCAGGTGCTTCTTCCTCTGCTTCCCTGGACGAATGGTCTATCCCGAGGAAGGTGGCGCGTAGACCGGGAGGTAGGGTAGCCGGGAACCAGGGAAATGAGCCACAGCAGGCTGCTACAGTGAAGGTGAATCCAGCGTGCCGGTCTCCTCTGAACAGCGTACCGTTGGTTCTGATTGTAAGAAGCAGATGATCCATCCTAATCCCTTTGCAAATTTGGTTTTAGTTCAAATTGCAAATGGTGAGCAAGTGAACCTGATGCCTAGTGTGGAAGTTCAGATGGGTCAGTCCAAGAGGGCCGGGCCAATTGAGATAATTCAGCATAGAGGGGTTTCTAAGACTTTAAAAGGAAAAGGAAAAGCCCTTCTAGGAGGAAAGGGTAAGGCCCTGGACCTTTTCAAATTTGAAGCTTCTGCAGATTCCCTTCAGGGATCTACTGGCCTTAACGGGCCGGGAGCCAAGAAGTCCCGCCGAAAGGATGGGCCTGCTCAGGAGAGCTGTTTAGGGCCCTCCTTGCCGATTCAGATTGGGGGTTTGGATCATGATTCGGCAGTCTCCCTCATCAAGAAGGCCATTCAGAAGGAGGATTCAGCGGTGGTCATGGAAGTATCTCATCCTGATAGCCAGGTCATAGAGGGATGCACTGTCAAGGGGCTTTCGGGTACCCTTTCTTCCAGTAATCCGACAACTCTGGATTTGACTGGGGACATGGATGAAGTCCCCTCCTCAAAAGGTTCTGAATGAAGATTCTTATCTGGAACGTGCGAGGTGCTCTGAAACCCTCATTTCGATCCTCGTTTGGGAGATTATTATAGCTTCATGCTTTTGACATATGTGTCCTTTCGGAGACCTGCCTTTCGGGGGATAGTCTGGCTCGCCTTCAGAGACAGTTTTCTAGTTTGTGGTCTACTTATGCTGTTGAGTCTGCTGGTCTCTCCGGGGGTATTCTGGTGCTTTGGAGACATGATAATATCAGAGTTGACGCTTTCCATGGCTGTGGTCAGCAAATAGCTCTGATTATATCTGAGGGGTCCTCTGCTCCTTGGCTCCTATCGGGCATCTATGCTAGCACTGACTTTCGGATGCGCCGAGTGCTTTGGGATGAGATCCTCTCCCTTCTTGATCAGGGTCTTCCCTCCCTTATTGCTGGTGACTTTAATTGCATTGTGGAGGCCAAAGAGAAAAGGGGGGGTAGGCAATTTGTGGATTCCCCGGGAGTTGCTGAGTTTAGATCCTTCATTTCTTCGGCTGAGCTGTTGGATTTGGGGTTCTCTGGACACCAGTACACCTGGTGGAACAATCGTCAGGGTGCCGCAAGGGTGTAAGAAAGGCTGGACAGGGCTATGGTTTCTTCCTCTTGGCATCAGCTTTTTCCTTCTGTCACTGTTACTCATCTTCCCAGAATTGGTTCCAATCACTGCCCCATCCTTATCTCTACTGATCATTCTCATCAGCATAGTCAGCAGTTTAGATTTGAAAAGTTCTGGACTTTTTATTCTTCAGCGAGAACCATTATCTCTCAGGTCTGGCGATTACCTGTTAGAGGAAGTGCTACTTATAGACTTTCTCGTCGATTAATTATAGCCAGGCGCCGACTCTCAAGTTGGAACAGAAGAGAGGTTGGGGATATTATCAGGCAAGTAGATCAGGTTGAATCCACTATTTCTTCCTTGCAGACGAAGGAGGATCAAGTGGGTTTCCTCCTAGATTCCGATCTTTTATCTCTGAGGTCCTGCCTGGCTTTGCATCACTCTCTTATGCTACAGCAGGAGACTTATTGGAGGCAAATGTCCAGAATCAGTGGATTAGGGAAGGTGATCGAAATACTAGATTTTTTCATTAGTCCACCTTGAAACGTTGTGCGATGAATCGCATCAGGCATGTTGTTGATGATGAGGGTAATATTCAGGAGGACGTTCAGACAATCAGGATCAGTTTTTTAGTTCTTTCAGTCCAGATGGTCTGAGCATTCTGGGATTGGATCCCCTGTTTTCCCTGTTCAGCCCCTCTATAGACTCTCTACTGTGGAGAATGGTTGTCTTATCAGAGCAGTCACGGAGGAGGAGATTCACCGTGCTTTATGGGATCTTGGTGCTGATAAGGCCCCTGGGCCTGATGGATTCCCTTCTTTTTTCTTCCGCCACTACTGGGATATTGTGGGTCTGAATTTGGTGCAGGCTATTCAGCTTGTCTTTCAGTCTCACACTATTCCCTCTGATTGGAACCGGACCCTTATCACCCTGGTGCCTAAGCGTCCACATGCGTCTTCCCCCCTGCACTATCGGCCTATCAGTCTCTACACCACCTTATATAAGGTTTGTGCTCGCCTTTTGGTTTCTCGAATGGAGTCGGTAATTCCTCGGCTTGTCTCTCAGGAGCAGGGTGCTTTTATTAGGGGGCGGAGTATTATTGATAATGCTCTCTTAGCCCAGGAGTTTATGCATGATCTGCAGCATGCCTCTAGTCGTCAGCGTCTCATGGCTGTCAAGCTTGATATGGAGAGAGCTTATGACAGATTGAGTTGGGACTTTCTGTGATGTACCCTCAAGGAGTTTGGCTTTGATGATGTCTTTAGTACATGGATTATGGCATGTGTCCACCGGCCATCTTTCTCTCTCCTTATTAATGGAGGCCAGACTGATTACTTCCATTCTGAGGTTGGCTTGAGGCAGGGATGTCCTCTTTCCCCCTTCCTTTTTATTCTATCTACTGATGCTCTGTCCCAGGCACTCTCTCAGGCCCAGATGGACTCATCTTTGGAGCCCTATTCTGCTGGTCCTCTTGGACCCACTCTTTCCCACTTGATGTTTGCGGATGACTGCATTCTTTTGGGGAAGGCTTCTATCCGTAATGCTTCCATTTTGGCACCATTCTGCAAGATTATTGTCGGGCATCTGGTCAGAGAATTAATATCAACAAATCCTTGATCTGTTTTAGCCCAAAGATGCCTCCCATGGTCAGGGGATCTATATTGCAAATTATAGGTATTTCTACTCAGGTTGATCAGCTGTCTTACCTTGGGATTCCCATCATGGGAAGAAGGCCTCGGATTTCCGACTTCAGTGTCCTGGAAAGGAGGGTCCGCGATCGCCTGGAGGGGTGGCAGGTTACTGGGCTCTCTATGATGGCTCGGATTACTCTTTTACGCTCAGTACTGTCTTCTCTTCCTCTCTATGTTATCAAATGCTGCCATCCCTCTGACATGTTTGAGAAAGATTGAGAGATATTTTTGGGACTTCCTTTGGGCCTCTATGCAGGAAGGTCATGGTGTTCATCTTCTTGCTTGGGATATTATCTGTATGCCGACTGCTGAGGGTGGGCTTGGGATCCAGTCTCTTATTGCCAGGCGGGAAGCTCTTATAGCTAGGCATGCCTCGTGGTTCTTGCTTGATCCGCATTGTTTGTGGAGCTCTTTCATGCGTGGCAAATATGGTGACTGGAATCATTCAGCTTCCCCTCAATCCTCCCACCAGCACTCCTTCTTCTGGAAAGAGGTATGTCGTCACGCTCCGGCTATTCTGGATGGCATTACTTGGATAATTGGCGATGGTTCCTCTGTGGATGTTCTTCAGGACGCCTGAATTACTGACCTTCCCTAGTCTCGATGGCCTACTTTTGTTACCACTGATATCCCTAATGGAATGAGAGTCTCTGATCTTATTTCTCAAGATCATTCTGCTTGGCTTTCCTCATCGATATCGTGCTTCTTCGGGGATGAGCTCTACCATCGTATTACTTCTCTTCGTCTCATTCCGGGCCACACGGATGATTCTAGGGTTTGGAGGAGAACTTGTTTGCCCCGGGCTTCTATGAGGGACCTTGTCGATATCTATCGGCCTCTGCCCCATCAAGTGATGGATTTGGCTTGGGTCTGGCATCTTCCCATTCACCCTAGAGTGCATCTATTCGTATGAAAGCTTGCTTGGAGTATTCTTCCGACCTGTTCCCTGCTCTCGAGGAGAGGTTTGAGCATCATGCTTATATGCCCGTTGTGTGGTATCGAGGAGGAGACAGTGGATCATGCTATCTTCTTATGCAGTAGAGCGAGACAGATCTAGCATAGTTCGGGGATGTGTCCTTGGGAGCATGATTCGGATTCCCAGTGTTTATCATTCCTTCAGCTGATCAGGCAGGCTATGCGGAATGGTGTCTATCAGATGATTCCGAGATGGGCTTATATTACGTACCAGATCTAGTTATCCCGAACCAGATTGTGTTCACTGAGGAGGCAGCTACCTCCCTTCGGGTCATTAGCTGTCTCCTTAGCCGCGGAGTATACTTTCCATCAGAGCTCTCTAGATTCTGTTTGCCCTAGCCACTGAGACTCCCATGCTACCTCGGTAGCGCACCGGCGTACGGTTTTTATTTCTTGGGAGCCCCCACCCCTAGGGTTTGTTAAAATCAACTTTGATAGGATTGTTCGCGGTAGATATGCGGATTCAGCTTTTGTGATCAGAGGGTCGGATGGCATGATGATTGCGGCTGGCGGATTTGGATTGCTTGACTCTACTGTTCCCCTTACTGAACTGTATGCGGCATGGGCTGGTATTTCTTATGCCTTTCGGACCCTGGGTGCCCAAAGGCTTATTATTGAAGGTGATTCTGCTACGGTTATCAGCTGGATCCGTCAGGATTCCATTAACTATCGGTCGTCCATCCCCCTGATCAGTGATATCAGATTTCTTCTTCTAGGAGCTGCTAGTGCCCAGATTCGATATATCTACAGGGAAGCCAATGCAGTTGCGGATTGGATAGCTGCTAGAGTGGCTTATCACTCTGGCTTTTGGAGCTGGCAGCGGGGTGACCCTTGCCCTATTATTCTAGCCCAAATATTGTATTCCGATATTTTGGGTTTGACTCACCCTAGATTGGTGTGATCACCCGTCTGTACCAAAAAAAAAAAGACCATCTACACAGAGGGAGGGCAATCATGCAGTGGACCACCTGGCAATTATTGCAGTGAACTTGGAGCATTCAGTATTTTGGACTGAAGTATTTCCTCTGGATCTGGCACAGATCCTACAGAGTAACACATTGAGGAATTATTTTTGTAAGGTTTTTGTTGCCATGAAAATTCGTTCTTCGACTCGGGTGCACTTTCGACTTTGGATTCGAACTCCGATCTCGATGTCTGAGGTGAAACCTACAAGATAGTCCGTGCTCGCAAAGGATTTTCTTGGGGTTGTCCTCTGCGGGGGACTCTTCGATACTCAAGTCAGTGGAAATTTATAGCAGGCAGATGTGAGGACAAGACTTTTCACAGAAGAATCTTCCTCTAAGCTCTCGATAGGAGCTCTAATGGAGTAATTGATTCCGTAAAGCCAAGTGAATATGCAAGGTAATTTATGTGTACCTGAGAGGTTGAAGTGCTGTGGTATTTATAGAGGATCACCTGATTCCCTGGGCACATCGTGGGGGTCAAAAGTTGTTACGATTTGAAATGGATTCAAATCGAGTTTGTTACGAGATCAGTAGGATATGTATCTTGTCAGTTAGAGGATCGACGGCTAGGAGAGCTCGCTGATGCCTCGGAATTCCACGATTGTGTAGGCTCTAGGCCACTCCTGGGTATGATTCTCCGTTTGGAATCTTGTTCAGTTTCAGGGAATAGGGACTCTCCCGTGCCAGATCCTGTAGAGGTATTTTGAATGCCGTGGTTGACCTAGACAAGAAATAGCTTGATTTTTCGAAGTGTAAAATGGATCGGCTCGAATGACTGAGGAATAAGGATGGCTCGGCTCGGACGACCGAAGCATAAGGATAGCTCGGGTTACCGAGGAATAAGGATAGCTCAGCTCAGATGGCTGAAACATAAGGATGGTCCGGGTTGTCAGGGTGATCCGACTTCATTAAAGCTGATTTGACCTTATCGCTAGAATGTCATGCCAGCTGATCAGTTGGCAAGCAGGGTGTTTGGACTGGGCGTGACCTCATCGCGGATGTGAGCGACCAATAATGCAATGATGATTTTACCCCTTATCACATGTCCCCCACTCCCTAGTCTGATGTATAAATTCGGATATAGGGAGTAGAATTTCAGTATAATCTCATTCAACCAATATGAGTGGTCAAGGCGATGTTGCCTCTGAGGTAACCCTAGATGATTTGGATAGGGTTCGTCGTCATTACAGGGTTCCTCTGTATGTAGCCTTTTCCTCTTTTATGTGTTATTTTGAGGATATTTAATTCGAAGGAGTCTGACATATCGAAGGGATTCTGATCCCAAGATGGGGGCGCCTTTCGGACGCCTCGTTACTATTTATTGATCCTCCTCGGCGAGGGGGTGCAACTCTTCGTTTCCCACGAGCATCCACTGGGGCGGTGACGCATGGCGAGTTTACGTTGGAATTGATAGCTCGGGCGATCGAAATACCCGCTAGAAGTAGTTTAAATATGGATGGAAGGATGCCATCGTTAATTGCTTCTCCTGTTGATCTCCCAAAATTTAGGATAATAGGATGGCTTCTGAAAATGAAGGGGGGTCAACTGGGGCACCAGATAATAGCGATAATGGTCGCGGAGGGCAGGCCCCTCCGCGAGGGGGCCCCCACCGAAGCAGCGCTCCGGTAACTATCGACAGGGAGGACCTGTTGTCAATGCTCGCGGAGCGTGATCGACTCCAGAAGACGGTCGAAGAATACCTGGCTGTGAAGGAGCACGAGCTTCTTAGTCGGATCAACAGTTAGCTGGAAGGGCAAGTGGTGACTCTCTAGCAACAAATCGCTATTCTTACCGCCGAGCTAAGTTTGCGACGCGGGGAGAGCTTGATAGCGCCCGGTGGAGACGATAAGCCCCGTTGAGGGATCATGTATCTTTTTCTTTTCTTTTTTAGTTTTTCCTTTTATGATGAATAAAAAAGAATTTTTGCAACTTTCGTGTTCGCTGCCATCTTCGAAACGTTTATTCTCATCATGTGAGTCTTATAAACGAACCACCCCCCTGGGGAGATCTCTGGTGATCTTGTCGAGACTAAGGTATGGTCTCCCCATTTTAGCCTAGGTAAGGGAACTCGTAAGTTCCAGTCGGGGTGTAGTATATCACTCGGTTCTGCCGAAGTATAAGGAGCGTTCCATGAGTGTTGGGGCAAGAATAGATATCTCAGTTTGGACCGGGGAATAAGGGAATATTCGGTTTTTACCGATCGAAGAGGGGATACCTCAGTTTTTTCCGAAGTACGGAGACTATCTCGGCTTTGAGTCGAAGTAAAAAAGTGATGTCTCATTTATGCCGAAACATAACGGGTGGTTCGGCTTTGGGCCGAAGCAGGAGGTATCGGCATGTCTTTATTGAGGAATACTTGGCTTCTTCACCTTTTTATTACTCTGCCAGTGCCTTGTCCTTTTCAAGGTGGGTTGGCTTTCTTTTTGCCAAGATGGATAAAATAGCTTTGTAACTTGCCAAAGGACGCTTCGTTACTTGCCTGAGTCATTTATCCTGTCGGTCCTTTCTAACGCGGGTCTTTTTAACGTACGAGATAAGCATTCGTTCACCATTGGAGGGCGTTGTTTTCACCAGGCGATTTCCCATGCCCGCCCATATCTCAAGGACCTGCGGACGATTTCCTGCATTTAAGGCACTTGATTCAAGATCGGAGGGAAATCTTTTTTCTTGCGTCACAGTCTGAGAAATGCATTCGGTGCACTTTAAAAAGCATCCTTTTTATCCTGAACTACCACGTGACAGCGTAGCCAGGGCGTTTTGAATCTCGGGGCTTTTGGCTTCAATGCCTGCTCCCGGTCTGGCTGCCTATAAAATGGGGAGTGCGGGCCATGTTAGGCTATCTCCCAAGGCTTTCTTTTCTACGAGTTGTAAGAGTTTCCATGGCGTCTGTTTTCTTGGAATTGAGAGTAGAGGGACTGAGCTTCCCTTTTGAAAGCTGGCTCGTCCCAGATAGCTGGGGTGATGGAGAAGCTGTCGAAAAGCAGATAGTCCGCAAGGGAGAAATTCTCGGAGGTCATATGGAGAGCGCACAGGAGGCCTACAGAGGTCATATGGGAGCGCACGTATGCGCTTCTTGTGTGTCCTTTGTTGCTGGTCATGGGGATCACAAAAAATGCACAACATACGTGCTCCCCATGACTAGCATGAATTTCACCCCCTCCCTCAGCTTGAATCCCTCAGTTCACCTGCCTAAGGAATCTTTTGCCATGTGAAGAGGGAGGAGGGCTGTGTGGGTCTGCTGGTTCCCTGTTTATGTTGTTGTGCAGTGACTGGCAGTTCAACACTCCGCTTGGGGGGATGCTCTGTTGGCATAAGCATCCACGGGCCCTTGGCCTGGTCATGACCCCTCCACGTATTCATCCGAGGGATTCGTGGATGGCTTGCTTTGTTCTTTGGGATTAACCAGTGGCTTGACAGAGCATGTATGGTTTCTCTAATTTCTGGGGTCGGATGTAAAGACATTGTTTATCGACTGAAGCTGCTCAACCGAGTCTTTTATTTTACTTGTATTTCCTGTGCTTTGACGCACTTGTAATGCCTCTCAAGAGGTTGTAATTTTTTCATCAATAAAGAAAGTTTTTACTCTTTCTTCTTGTGACATCTGTTTCTTTTTCTGATGCAATTGTGTAGAGAGTTGTCACTCTCATTTTATGCTTTTTGATCCGTAGCATAATCTATAAGTTCAACAGCGTTTCTATCACTTTATTTTTGTGAACATGTCGCTTAGTCCTCTGTGGAGGAGGTATTTATCTCTGTTTTGGGTCGGAGAAGGGCCTGGGCGGCCGCGTGAGTTAATGTAGTATGCATGGCCCTGTTTGAGGGATGAAGCATGTATTTCTTTGAAAAGAAATAACTTGTGCAATCTTACTGGTAAGCGAAGAAAGGTTACCAACCTCTGCCGACATCTCAGTCACGTCGGAGTGTTCGAAAAATCACCCGGATAGGCCGAGGCTTTAGAGCTATATCACTCGGTTTTTGCCGAGGCTTCGAATAATATATCACTCGGTGTTGCCGAGCCTTCAGATAATATATCACTCGGTGTTGCCGAGCCTTCGAATAATATATCACTCGATGTTGCCAAGCCTTCAGATAATATATCACTTGGTGTTGCCGAGCCTTCAGATAATATATCACTCGGTGTTGCCGAGCCTTCAGATAATATATCATTCGGTGTTGCCGAACCTTCAAGAGTATATTTTACTTGGCGCTGCCAAGGTTGAAGATCGCTCGGCCTGGCCGAAGATTTATAAAAGATTATATTTTACTTGGTGCTGCCAAGGTTCGGAGATCGCTCAGCCTGACCGAGGATTTATAAAGATTATATTTTACTTGGCCTGCCAAGGTTCGGAGATCGCTCGGTCCGGCCGAGGATTTATAAAAGATTATATTTTACTTGGCGCTTCCAAGGTTCGAAGATCGCTCGACCGGCCGAGGATTTATAAAAGATTATATTTTACTTGACGCTGCCAAGGTTCGAAGATCGCTCGGTCCGGCCAAGGATTTATAAACCTGCTTCTCATTGCAGCTATTAAAGAGGGTAGTAAAAGTAGAAGTTTTGCGAATTTTTGAAAATTTTAATTCAATGGATAGAGCAAATTCGAGAGGGAGAGCGTACTCCTATTGATGATACATGCAGAGATTATCCGAGTTCCACGTCCGGGGAATGAATTTTCCATTTAGATATTGGAGCTTGTAGGTTCCGGGTCTGATTACTTCTGTAATTTGATAAGGACCCTCCCAGTTAGGCGCCAGCTTTCCTTGCTCCAGAGGTTTGGAGACAGATGCCTTCCGAAGGACCAGGTCACCTGGGAAGGAAGAGCTTTCCTTTAACTCTGGAGAATGATAGTGGGTGACTCTTTGTTGGTAGGCCGCCATACGGATCCGGGCTTTTTCTCTGACTTCTTCTATCAAGTCGAGGTTGGTGCGGAGTTGTTCATCGTTAGATTCTTTCGAGTAGCCTTTCCACCGCAGGAGATGGGAGCCCGACCTCCACAGGGAATAACCGCTTCTGTGCCGAAAGCCATCTTGAAGGGAGTCTGGCCCATGGGAGTCCTCTCAGTGGTTCGGTAGCCCATAGCACATGATGGAGCTCCTTTGCCCATCTGCCTTGTGCTTGGTTGAGCGAGCTTTAATTCCCTGCAAGAGAGTTCGGTTGTTACCTCGGCTTCTCCATTGGCTTGAGGGTGCCCGACCGAAGTTGGGCGATGAGAATGCCATGATCCTCACAAAACTTCCGAAACTTGGGATTGTCAAACTGTTTCCCATTGTCGGTGATTATAGTAGGGAAGGCCGAAGCGGCAGATGATGGACCTCCATACGAAATCCTTAGCTCGAGCCTCAGTTATCTGGGCGACTGCTTCCGCTTCAACCCACTTAGGTGAAGTAGTCAATGGCAAAATAAAAATTTCTTTGTCCCATTGCGAGGGGGAAAGGGCCAAGGATGTCCATCCCCATTTGGCAAAGGGCCAGAGGGAGGATATAGAAGTCAGGTGGGCAGAGGGGAGCCTCTGGATATTTGAGTGTTGTTGGCATGCATCACAGGCTCGGACGAGGTCATCTGCATCCTTCTGCATGGTCGGCCAATAATAGCCTTGGCGTAGCACTTTGTGGCATAGGGCGCGGCTGCCCAGGTGGTTGCCACAAATCCTTCATGAACCTCCAAAGAGCATAATTAGCTTCTGATGGACAGAGGCATTGAGCAATGGCATGGAGAAGGACACTTGTATAGCTGATCATCGATCAGGACATAGTGAGACGACTGCATCTTTAGCCTCCTTGCTTCTTTTCTATCGTGGGTAGCAGCCCTTCTTTGAGATACTTGTGCAGAGGGTCTATCCAGGATGGTTCGTGTCAATTTGCATCATCTGGTCAGCATCGGTGATGCTGGACTTCTCTAGAATTTCCAAGTGGAAACTCCGTTCAAGGTCCATTGAGTCTGTCATCGTCAGACGAGACAGAAGGTCAGCACGCGCATTTTCAGCCCTTGGGATCTGGATGATCTTAAATTCATTGAAACAAGAAGATAGATTGTGCACCTTCTGCAGATACCGAATCATGTTCGGTTCTCGAGCTTCGAATTCGCCTCGTACCTGGCCCGCCACTAATTGAGAGTCAGTGTAGGCATTCAGTTTTTTAACTTTGAGCTCGCGGGCGATGCGGAGTCCGGCGAGCAGGGCCTCATATTCTGCTTCATTATTTGAGACTGGGAAGGAGAAGCGGATGCCATATTCAAAAGTAGCACCCTCCGGGCTGGTGAGGACCAGACCAGCACCAGAACCGCTTGCGCTGGAGGACCGTCGGCATGAAGTAACCATGGAGCACAGGGCTTTGGTTGCCCAGGGGTGTCCGGAGCAGAACCATCTTCGGGCACGGTGCATTCGAGGAGGAAATCCGCCAGGACCTGGACTTTGATGCCAGACGAGGCTGGTACTGAATGTCATGCTTGCTTAGTTCGACAGCCCACTTGGTCATTCTCCCCGATGCTTCCGGACGATGGATGATTGCCTTGATGGGTTGGTCAGTTAGGACGGTGATGGTGTGCGCTTGGAAATATGGTCGTAGCTTCCGGACTGATGTCACTAGGGCTAGAACCATCTTCTCCACTCGAGTGTACCTCGTCTCAGCATCTTTGAGCAATTTGCTGATGTAATAAATAGTCTTTTGAATTCTGCCCTCTTCTCTAATTAGCACCGAGCCAACAACATTCTCAGAACCGCAAGGTACAGGCTCAGCGTTTCACTTGGCTTTGGGCTACTGAGGAGAGGAGGTGAGCCGAGGTATTTCTTGAGGTCTTCAAAGAATTTCTGGCAATCTGATGTCCATTGGAAGTTTTTAGCTGACCGAAGAGCTTTGAAGAAGGGAAGGCACTTCTCGGCTGATCGAGCAATGAAGCGACTAAGGGCCGCTATCCTTCCGGTGAGGCATTGCACGTCCTTGATCGATCCAGGAGGGGCCATCTGCCATAAGGCCTTGATCTTTTAGGGATTTGCTTCGATGGCCCGCTGAGAGACCATGAAGCCGAGGAATTTCCTAGAGTTGACTTCGAAAGCGCATTTGGTAGGGTTGAGCTTCATTTGATACTTCCAAAGCGTCTTAAAGCTTTCCGCAAGGTCCTCGATATGTTGGGATGCATCCTTGCTCTTTACCAGCATATCATCAACATAAACCTCCATATTCCGACCGATTTGCTCTTTGAAAACTTTATTAACCAGCCTTTGGTAGGTGGCACCTGCATTTTTAAACCAAAAGGCATAACTCGGTAGCAATAGATACCTCGGTCGGTGATGAAGGCAGTCTTTTCCTCATCCTCGGGGCCATCCGGATCTGGTTGTAGCTTGAATAGTCATCCATAAAGGTCAGCATCTGGTGGCCTGAAGTTGAGTCCACAAGTTGGTCGATTCGGGAAAGGGGGAAGCTGTCTTTCGGGTAGCTTTGTTGAGGTCGGTAAAGTCGATGCAGATCCTCCATTTGCCATTTGACTTTTTCACCATAACCACATTTGCTAGCCAATCTGAATAATTGACTTCTCGGATGAAGTTGGCTTTGATAAGCTTATTCACCTCCTCCTCGATGGCCTTTTGGCATTCGGGGGAGAAGCTTCTTTTCTTTTTTTGATTGGCCGAATTGTCTCATCCACACTGAGGCGATGAACCATGACATCTGGGCTAATTCCAGGCATATCTGATGCGTACCAGGCGAAGACATCGGTATTTCTCCGAAGGAATTTGATTAACTCCTGCCGAGGCTTTTCTTCCAGCTGTAATCCAATCTTTATGGTTCGATCGGGCCGAGCTTCGCTAAGTGGTACCTCCTCCAATTCTTTGGCTGGTTCTCCTCATTGCTCGGCGAAATCCTCTCGGGCATCCAGTCTTCTACCTCGGGTTTTCTAGACTGAAGGTAGGCGACAAAGCAATGTTGAGCCATAATCTGACTTCCCCGAACAATCCCCACTCCTCATTCGGTGGGAAACTTCATGGCGAGGTGGGGAATGGAAACGATGGCCTTGAGAGACATCTGCCCCGGCCTTCCAAGAATGGCATTGTAAGGAGACCGAAGCTTGATTACAAGGAAGTCCATAAGCTTAGTGGCCACACGAGGCCAGGTGCCGGCTGGACCATCAAAGTGATGACCCCTTCGGGATTATGGAGTTACCTATGAAGCCCACCAGTGTGGACTTCACGGTTCGAAGACTTTCTACCCATAATTTTAACCTCTCAAAAGCATCAAAGTACAAAACATTGACGGAGCTTCCGCTATCAATAAGAACCCGACTTACATCATAATTGTCTAGATTTAGAGATACAACCAGAGCATCATCATGGGGGTACTGTACCTCCTGAAGGTCTTCATCAGAAAAAGTGAGTTCATCAACTCGAGCTTTCTTTGACGGGCCTTCATCATTGCCTGGCTAGGAAGACGGAGAGTCGGCCGCAGCTATCACATTAACATGGCCGATAACCGGAGGGTTCGGCAGTGGGTGTTGGCGAGGTTCAGGCTGGTGATTCGCCTCATTGTTCGGCTCATGAGGCCCTTTGAACTAGTCCAGTCTGCCTCGTTGGATTAATCGCTCGATCTCATTCTTGAGCTGGCAACAGTCCTCAGTGTCATGCCCATGATCCCGGTGAAAGCGGCAGTACTTGGCAGGATCTCTTCAAGCTCCGTTGCCTCGAAGAGGAGGGGGTCAAGGAATTTGGTGCTCAATCTCCATCAGAATCCTTGCCCTCGGCACAGTGAGGGGAGTGTAACGATCGAACCTTCGAGCTAGGCTCTGGGTTCGGTCTCGCGGCGGAGGCGGATGAGCTCTCTGGCGATGAGGTGGGCTAATGTGGCGGTAGGCTCACCGTTTGTCTGGGCCCTTCACCTCCTTCTTCAGTTGTTCAACTCGAGCTGACCTCCTCGATTCCTCAACCCTAGCGTACTTATCCGCTAGGGACATCATGTCCGAAAGGCTCTTCGGGAGTTGACCTCCAGAGCTAGGTAGAAGTCTCCCTCATTGGACACTCCTCCAGCCAAGGCGGACATGGCCACCTCGTGGTTGAGGTGGTCAACTTCTAGGAGGACCGTATTGAAGCAGCCGAGATAACTCTTCAGCGATTCCCCCACTCTTTGCTTGACCTCAGAGAGGGAATCAGATCTCCATCATTGGCGGCGCACTAATGAACTGGCTGATAAGCAGATAACCCAGCTCATCAAAAGAATCAATGGAACCTGGTTTCAAGCTGTTAAACCAGGTTCGGGTAGATCCCCTTAGAGTGGAGGGGAAGGCACGATAGAGGATCGCATCTGACGCTCCATGGAATATCATGATGTACCTGAAGATGCTCAGATGATCATCGGGATCGATGGATCTATGGTACAGCTCAATGGTGAAGAGTTTAACATGAGGGGGAATCACTTCCCTCATGATCCTCTCGGAGAAGGGGATGCCCTGCTCCGCCTTCGGCTGGGGTGAAGGAGCTTGCTTGGCGCGTTTAGCTCCCGACGCCATTCCTGATGCATCTCCTGCATCTGCTGCCTGATCCCTTCATCCAGAGTGGCAGGAGGGTCGGGCGATGAGAAGATGACAGTGGTGTTGAATACTGAGAGAATATCGGGGAGGGAGATCGAACCCGCCTGGATCTGAGTGGGCTCTTCCCTCCAGCTCGTTGCAGTGCCGGTCTCATCTTCGCAAGCCGGCGATTGCGATATGCCCCCCCAGGTGGATCGGAAGAAGAGGTTGCAGGCGGAGCGGGGGCAGTGGCCTCCTCGCAAGGCTGGGAGGCAAGAATGGCAGGGCCAGGATCGCTTGGAATCCCTGGATTATCTGGGTCAATGCTTGAACCTGTTGGACCATAGTGGCGAACTGGTCCAGGGTTACCGCCGTTGCCGGTGGGGAAGGAGTTTCAGCTGGTGGTGGTTGTAGAGGTGCTATATCACTGACTGAATCAGGCCTTTGAGACGCGGCCTGATCTTGAGCCTCAGAGGTGGCTCTTTTTCGATTGGCCATTAGAGGATGCTTCTTCTGATTTTTTAGTCTTGTCTTCTGGATTACAAGTTTATGGGACTTGAGGCCCTTTCTCTAGCGCCAATATGTTGCTGCGGAAATCCGTTCTCCGACTTGGGTGCACTTCCGGCTTCGGGTCCAAACTCCGATCTTGACGTCCGGGGTGAAACCTGCAAGACAGTCCACGCTTGCTTAGGATTTTCTTGGGGTTGTCCTTTGCGGGGACCCTCCGATGCCCAAGTCAGTGAAGATTCACAGCAGGTAGATGTGAGGAGAAGACTTTTCACAGAAGAATCTTCCTCCAAGCTCTCAATAAGAGCTCTAATGGAGTAATTGATTCCGTAAAGCCAAGTGAATGTGTAAGGTAATTTGTGCGTACTTGAGAGGTTGAAGTGCTGTGGTATTTATAGAGGATCACCTGATTCCCTAGGCGCGTCGTGGGGGTCGAAAGTTGTTACGATTTGAATTGGATTCGAATCGAGTTTGTTACGAGATCAGTATGATCTGTATCTTGTCGGTTAGAGGATCTACGGCTAAGAGAGCTGGCTGATGCCTTGGGATTCCACGATTGCGTAGGCTCTAGGCCACTCCTGGGTATGATTCCCCGTTTGGAATCTTGTTCAGTTTCAGTGAATAGGGACTCTCTTGTGCCGGATCCCGCAGAGGTTTTTGAATGCCGTGGTTGGTCTGGACGAGGAATAACTTGATTTTCCAAAGTGTAAAATGGATCGGCTCGAATGACCAAGGAATAAATATGGCTCGGCTCGAACGACCAAAGCATAAGGATAGCTCGGGTTACCGAGAAATAAGGATAGCTCGGCTCAGATGGCCGAAGCATAAGAACGGTCCGGGTTGTCAGGATGATCCGACTTCATCAAAGCTGATTTAACTTTGTCGCTAGAATGTTACGCTAGCTGACCAGTTGGCAAGCAGGGTGTTTGGATTGGGCGCGACCTCATCGCGGATGTGAGCGACCAATAATGCAAGGCATTTTACCCCTTATCAGTTTTAAAAAAAAAGGGACCATCTAAACATTAGAACCAAAAAATTGATCACCTATGCATGGCAGTGTTGCCTGCTTGTTCCTATGAGGGGAGCAACTTTATGCACTGCCCTCGGTGCACGGCTGGGTGCGCCATTGGCCTTTTCTTTCTGTGAGGGCCTTGCAAGAACTTTTCCCCCGTCTTAGGGCCCATACAAATTGAGACGAGGGAAAAGTCTTTTTGCACCGGAGTTAGATGCAGAAAGCACGCATTGCATGTGATTATTGATCATGCGCGCATGCGAGCACGCGTGTGGTGCGCACTGCGACCCAATTGATCGAGACACATGCGCTCGAATGCGCGCACGGCCAATGATCACATGCAATACCCGCTTTCTGCATTAGACCCCGATACAGAAAGCCTTTTCCTTTGGATGAGATGCAAAGCAGGGCTCCTAAAATAAGAAGAACGAGAGCATCAAAACCACAAACTCAAATAATTCTTAGCCCATCTTTGAGTGAAGAACTAAATCAAGGTAGTAATGGCCTTGTTTTATTTCAGTGCAACATTATTGTTATAACCTCACAATTTAACCTGAATTTTTTTTTTCTTATAAAAAAAGTTAATTTCAAGTTTCTGAAAGGAAATCTTGAATTTTTCACTTTATCATGGGACCATCCAAGATACGGTGAAACGTCAAAAGGGGTAGGAGAATTGTGCTCAATTTCAACACGTTACGCGGCAAGCCTTGATTTTACGTTTATTTCTACCAGGTTAGGTCTAGACCTAGTCCTACCTTGATGCTTGGTCCATGATATTGATTGAGAAAAATAAATTTTGCTACCAAATAAATAGATAGGTCTTACTTGGTCCATGATATTGATTTAGTAAAATAAATTTCTCTACAAAACCAAGGAGTAGGTTAGATTGGAATTTTATAGGAGAATATTGATTTAGTCAGATAAATTTTTCTGCAAAAGAAAGGAGTAGGTTAGGTCAGAATTTTGTAGGAGAATTTACTTGGTCCAACATATATTTTTACAATAACTAACTAGGTTTATGAAAAACTTGATTAGATAGCATTATATCATAGGAAGTCGTGCATCATAAGGTTTATAAGGCAAAGATCAATGAGGGGCATATAATGCGGTAGACACAATGATTCATTTGAGGGTTGAATGGTGCTATAAAAATTGGAGCAGATCAATGTTAACAACTCGATTATTTTTGATAATATGGATATTAAACTAGGCCAAGTGCTTTCAATTAGGTTCAAATGCCATCAAAATTGAACCAAATATGTAATCGACAATCTTCAATGAATGTAATCGTACATTATGCACTAATAGAAAGCGGGTGTCTCCAGATCTATGGGGTAGAGATGGGGAGCATGTAAATTATATGGTGGATGTAAATGACTGCATGGATTCAATGATTCATTTGTGTTATAGATTTGAATGATATCCTTAAAAAGGAACATTGTTTACTTGTGAAAGCTTTGATATATTAACATGTGTATGATATATTATATTTTCTCTGGGGGCTTTAAATTGTTTTTTTTTTTTAATCTCTTTTTATCTCTTCCTTCTTGCCACTATTACACAAAAGGAAAAAAAAAAAAGAAGATATCTTGCTTTCCACTTCTACCTTGAGGTCCAAGTAGGTTTTGTATGAAGTAAAAATTGTCAAGAGGGGTACATAGATTTTTTTTTTTTTTCAAAAAATGGACTTCATGCATAGGCTTATTAGAGATATTGTAGAGATTAACAACGTCATTGTTAATCCTATTAATATTGTTAAATACTATTAAGTAAAAACTAATCTAACATTATTTTTTAAAAAAAAAGCTACAAACAATATACCTAACTTTTATCTCAAATAAAAAAAGGTAAATAAAAAAGGTAAATTATTGATGCTTTGCTACCGAGCAAGGTTGTTAACCGTTGAAAACAATATTCAATTTTGAGTTCAAACACGTTGTCACTAGATATCGAGCTTAATTTATAATATTCTAACATCTTTAACATACCAAATACTTACAATAAGGAGGCAACGATCCATTACCCCGCACAGATGCTGAGATTAACTTTTTTTAATTGAAACCTTATGTCAACCCAATCTTAATTTGTGCTGCGTACTCGTAGAACCGTGGCAGTAGTGTTTCAACTCCAACGTTGAAGTTTCCGAGCGGTGTTGGCTTCTATATGAGATGTGGGTGAGGTTTCTCCATCCAAAAGGCTTGGCAATTTTTTTTAGCTCCCTAGCTTCGCCACTAAGCATTCGTGGTTACCAAATGGCACTGTCAAAGCTTTTATCGTTCGTGCTTTTATCCATAGCTTTTAAACATTATTGAAAGAAAAACTTATCCTCCTCGTCACTAGAGTACGTATGCTAAGGTAAACTTTGATAGTTCAGCATACCCTAAAATATCTGAAGCAAAATTAATGAAGAATAAAATTATCATTAATTAATATTTATGCCATCCAAGATAACATATCGAGACGAATCTCAACATCCCGTCGATCAACTGTTACATTTAAAAAACAGCAAAGTGAAACATCTTCAGCGGAGTCAAATCATCTCGGCGAACCGAGCTATCCTCATACATCGGCAACCAAATTATTTCTACGTCCCGACCAGACCAAAGCGTTTAAGCACCTAAATCAAGCGTGAAAAAATTCAAATTCATGATAGTTGAACAAGACCTAAACGGAAAGTTATGCAAGCAATGCCGGGAACGGTCTAAGGTCTACGGAAAGGCCTAAAGCTTACAGGAGTGGCCTAGGGCCTACAGAATCGCTGAATCTCAAAGCATCAACCAACTCTCCTGACCATCGATCCTCTAACTAACTAGATGCTGATCCTATCGGTCTCGTAACGAACTTGATTCGAATCCGATTTGAATCTGAACATTTTTGGACCTTATGACGTGCCCAAGGATTCAGGTGATCGCCTATAAATACTCTGGACCTGAAGTCTCTCAGGTATGCTTTTACTTACACTCTAACTGAAAAACTCCATTAAAGCTTGAGTTCTCGAGAGGTCATTCATCTTGAGAAACTTTTCTGCGAGAGCCTTCTCTCACATTGTTTGTGTAAATTTTGACTTGGGCATTCTTCCATAGAGGGCCACTCCAGATCTCTGCATGAGGACTGCCTTGCAGGTCCATGCCGACGAAAGATCACCATCCAGATCCGGAGCCAAGCCGCACCCAGCCGAAGAGCAAATTTTTGCGGCAATACAAATAATAATAAAAAACATAAAAAGAAGATTCTTCTTACCTAAACTATTTCCTAATAATCTCATCAGCCCCTTTTGCGAAACTAAGAAGGGCATGATTTGGATTAAGAACCGTCATGAATTAAATTAAAGCTCAAAATTATTTTGAAGAATAATTCTTCTACTACGATATCATGGATTAAGGGCCAATCAGATTGTGAATATTTTTTTCAAGAAACACCTATTATATAATCGCTTTTAATCAAAGAATTCAATGTTCATATTTTTGTAGGGAAGCAAATTAGTCTATGGATTTTCTAGCGAATTGGGTCATATCATCAAGAAAAATATATTGGACTACATCTTTTATCTCCACAATTTGCTTCTGTAAATGCTTGTGGGATTGTATTCATGAGGCTTGAGGTTTTGCTCTTTGTTACATAAAAATTAAAAATAGAAGAAAATTTGATCCTCAAAATACCCTTTAAGGAGTTATTTCTTTCTTGACGTGTAAGGCAATATTTAGATTAGAAGTGTTTTGACTTTTGAGAGATAGGAATCATCGAAATCAATCCATGATTGTTAATGCTGAGCTTATTCTTTGACCACTATTACGATTACTTCTCAATGAACGTATGGCAAATGAAGAATTCTTTCATTCTATATACATATTGAGTTAGCACTTATTATTATCGTAAAGATTAATTTTTATAATACAATATGTGATTTTTAAGTTGGTTGTGTTATTTTGCTATTATGATGTTGTCCTCCACGCTCCAAACTTCGTGGTTAAGTTATCAAGTCGCGTCTTCTACGTTCCAGTTAAGTCCTACACCTTCCTGTTGACCTGATATTATATAATTTTGCCCATCTTTCTCTCTCCTTTTAAAAGGTTCCATGCGTAAACGACTGGAGCATTCATTGCTCCCAATTCCAAGTTAAATATTATATTGACTTCGAAATTTTATTTGAAAAACGAAGACCAGAGAAAGCTTACTTGAATCTAATCATATTATATTCAAAATTATGTCCACATATGAGTCTTGTTTTATTATTTCATAACTTTACATACGTTTGGAAACATGTGGATGGAGTTGCGTGAGCTTTTACCTGAACATAGCTTTCCAAAACCACCTAATTAAAGATTTCATGAAGTTAAGGCCATACTTGGATGCGTGCGCCAATCGTCCATAGGAGTCAACAAGTAGGGATAGCAACACCCGAGGTTCAGAACGATCTATACCGATCTTTATTTTATTAAAAAAAATATTTTTATTTTTATTTCATTAAATTATTATAGTTAACAAGATGAATATAAAGATATCCGATCAGATAAATGAGTTTCAGGCCACTAGATATTTTTTGCTCATTTAAATAAAAAAATAAAATTATTTTATTAAATTTATAATTTATTAAAATTAAAAAAATTACTATATAGAAAAAAAAATATGATAAAGCTTTTTGAAAGAAGAAGAGCAAAAGAGTTTAAAAAAAAAGTCAAAGTCAGAGAAATTTTTTTTTTAACATATTTTATTATATATTATATATATTTTTTAAATTTTAAAATATTAAAATATAAATATATATATTTAAATATATTATTAAAATTAACAGGATGAATATGAATAAACGGTGATGGAACGAAGAATATCATTCTCGAACCATTTATCTATTTAGTCATTAACAAAAAAAACTATATTACCCATTAAGCCGTTTAGATTAATTTTTTTTTACCTGTTAAGATCAGGTAATTGGTCAAACAAAAAAAAATTGCCACCCCCATGAACAAGTAGAACCAATGGAAAACCCATCATTATTTCTCTTTGATTTTTTTATGCTATTGATGGTTAACCAGATGGATGTTGTGGACGACCATCCATGCCATGTCATTAGTGTCAGATTTTTGCACTGTTGAATATAGATAAAAAATCTCTACTAGAAAATTCACTTGGACAAAGTTGTTGGGTTATAGGAAAATGGATAAAAAAAAATTGATAGAAGGAACAGGAAAGAGAAACGACACATAAAATGTATATAATATGAAAAATAGAAAATATTTTTATAAAATTACAAAAATCTAGTGAACGATTAACAGCAACAAATACACCTTAAAAAATTTGACATAAGGCTGAAATTTCTATCCGAGTCAGCATAGCATCCTCTTTTAAAAAAAAACAGAGGAGGTGAATATTTTTTTTAAAGCTGAGAAAACAAATCAAATGGGAGTGTTTTTTTTATTGGGTTTTCCTGGCGCTGTGGGATCCATGGTTGGAAAAAGACACGCAAATGGTTTCCGATGGCTTACGTTATGAAGTCGATCTTTCAATTCGAAGCTTTGGTGTTGGTACGGATATTGACGCTGAGACGGTCGGAAATCCAGCAGAGGCCTCACCGCCGGCGATTCATGTACGATACCTGGATAACCGTGCTACTAGGGTTACCGATATCGAGGGCAAAGGCAAGGGTCCGCGCTCTGCTAGGTATGCGAACGATAGGGCCAAACAAAGTTTCTGACGCTGGGGGTCGAAAAGCTCTGGGTCTCAGTTCAAAAGGAGTCGTTTTCATGCAGAGACGTCCACGAGGCAAGGGCTGTGTTGACGCTTGATTTTTGAAACTGGACATAGGAAAAAAACACTTCATCTGTTAATATAATTCTCTTTAGAATGTGTGATCATTTCGTTACAAGAAAGTAAGACAGATAAGATCCACATCAATTTAGGTCATTATAGCCCAAAAAGGATCCAATTGGTGCCTTATCATTCTTGCTTTATTACACATAAACCACTTAACTAACTCCTAATTATCCGATATGAGACTATTGGAAGAGGCATCACGATCTACCCCCTTAATTAAGGCGACGTCTTCGTCGCCAAGGGCAATTGATCACAACCACTAGACAGGCATGATTCTAGAGGTGGACCCCACAGGTTCAAGAGGTGGCTAGCACTTTGTCCTGTGTGGCACTTAGCTCCTGCACTTCCGACTGGTGCGAGGCACTGATACCATATTGTAACGACCCAGGCCCATGGGCCCGTTTCGTTACAAAAAAGCAAGACGGACAAGGTCCATATCAACTTGGACCATCACAGCCCAAAAAAGGATTCAATTGGTGCCTTATCATTCTTGCTTTACTACATATAAATTATTTAACCAACTCCCAATTATCCGATATGGGACTATTAGAAGGGGCATCACAGAAGTCTTATACCGAAGGAAGTTTTAACGAGGATCTTTTGATGATCAAATTAGCAATCGACAGATAGAAACGTAAAGGAGCTCCAAAAAAGAAGATGGCCCTCAGAATCGGAGCGTATCATAGGATTAGAAGCTTCGATGTGAACCCTTCGACGATCAAGTTAGCAATCAAGATCACAATAGAGAGGGGACTCGAAAGAGCTTCGAAGAGGAAGATGGCCCTCAGAATCGGAGCATATTCTGGGATTAAAAAGTGTGTAAGCGAATGTAAGTATGAGCGTATAGATGTTTATACCTTTGTTCTGCAATCTCTCATTCTTTTTATAAACCTTCGGTATTTGCCTGGAGATAAGATTAGTTACGTGAAGTTTCGTGGAGAGAATGTCTGCAGGGCATGTGGTAATTATGTGAACAATGGCTGATCGGTGGGTCTAATCCCATCGAACCATGGGTCTAATGGTTGATGGATCTGATCTTATAGACTGTATGAATAAGACGATAGATGAACCTGATTGTATTAAGCGATGTAGGTTAGACGATAGATAGACTTGTCAAAAGCAGCTGAGGATGGACTTGAAGGAATCGAAACAACTGGGACCGTCTTGAAAGAGTCAGAACAGCTGAAAAAGCGCGGCGTGAGCTTTCACCTACATCATTCCTTAGCTTTGCCATTAATGTTTACAAGGCGCTATCGGCCACATCAGGCTGCACGGAGACCGGCCTCGAGAGCGAAGACATTTCCCTGCCTCAAATGAAGGGTGGGAATTTTCTGGCGACTTCAAAACCTTTTCCGACCGGAACCGGTCACTCTGTTTTCAGTTGTCAGAGAAAGACCTGCTTTAAGGGCTCTACTCAATTGCCATGGGTAATCGGAGGCTGGATGCTGGCTCTTGGACGTTGGAAGCCAAATTTTAAGTCCTCTTGGGATCCAATCAAGCTCGCACTTGGAGGGAGGGCATGGGGCGCTGGGTTCGTTCTTGAGAAAGCAGCGCGAAGGACCGTGGCAGGGGAACTTGGAACAGGGGATGGGAGCAGGTCGACTTACGAGCAGCGTTCGCTTGGGCGTCGGCTGTTTTCTTAAATCAGTTCCAGAGGAGAAAAAGGAAGGGAGATATTATTCTCATTATCAAACTTTTGCCCCAAAATTCACTACGATTCACTAACTTTTTACGAAAGCATTTCGGATGTCTCTTTGCATCGATCCGACAAAATTAATGAAATAACAAACATAGTATTCTATCAATTAGGTTGCGTGTTTATGCCACAATGATGCGGCTATTTTCTATTAATTCTAACAAAACTTATAAAATAAGATGTCTGGAACTATAACACTCTTAAAATATAAAAAAATTAATTTATAAAAATTAAAAGTTGAATATTAAAATAAATTTTGAGTAAGAATTTAAGATTTAAAA
Source organism: Calamus simplicifolius (assembly GCA_900491605.1). Classification (NCBI taxonomy): domain Eukaryota; kingdom Viridiplantae; phylum Streptophyta; class Magnoliopsida; order Arecales; family Arecaceae; genus Calamus; species Calamus simplicifolius. Next base: position 541,655 of record UESW01004698.1, read on the forward strand.
ATATTAGCCCCCCAAAAAATTACTCTAAAAATAAATGCCCGATCATGTTTAATATTATCGCAATTTTATAATTAGCCCACTGGCCCTCTAGAAATCAAATCACATGATATTAAATTTTTATTGGCTGACATCCAGTGCTTGTAATAATTACTTTCAATTTAATCATTAATTAATATTTTTAAATATATTTGAAGATGCAAAAATATGATGGTCCAACTCAAAGTAACAATCGGATAGATGATGAGACTAATGATTTGAAAAATAAAGTCAATAAAGTAATAAAAGCTAAGATATCTATCAAAATGACTTGCAATAATACAAGAAGAGAATGATGAATGCCAAAGGCTTTTTGAAGAATATCCTTCGATGTTCAATAAAGTAAATGAATAAAGGTCGCTAAGGGCGAACCTAGCCATATGACCTGTGAAGAAAAATAAGGCATATTATAGAGGAAAAGGGCACCAGATACTTCTTGTTGAAAGTTGAAAACATGTTGTCGAAAAGAGATTACAGAGAAGAGCTTTTTATTGCAGTCATGTGCCCTCTTCTTATAGAAGGATCCTGTGTTCAATAATAAAATTGTATGAGTTACCTCCATCATGAGCTATATGCCTCATTAGCCTGCCTTTTTTAAATGAGACTACTTAAAATGTGTTAGGTTATATTTTTTTTTTGTAAGTAAGTATATGCTTTCCTTAGTCTTCTAAATAATGTGTGCATCTTACTTTATCATACATGCATTTCCTACTGATATATTGGCCACATGCCTCTAAATCATTTCATCAATTCTGCTGTTTGTGGCATTGACATGGATTTGTTTTATTACATGTTGCCCTTTTGAAGCTTATAGAATTAAGCATCATCAATATTATAATAATAAATAAATAAATTTAAATATTATAATTTTTATTAAAAAATAGGCATATATATTATAGTCATTCTCTTTGCATTAGGACAAATGTTCAACGTAAGGAAGCCAATTAAAATGAATAATCTAAGATTATTTATCATAAAAAATTTCATTAATCAATAAATATATGTTAATAATACTATTTAATGTAAATATAATTAAAAGAAAATGGAGCATAGAATAGCTTATAGATTTTCATAAACAATATTGCTACGAATACTACGAATTATAGGTCTAAAATTATATACATATCGATCTTCAATGGAATTATTAGTCTCATTTGCAATTACCCCTCATTTGGTGGAAGAAAATTGCGATGAAGAATCATTCTTTTTTTTTTTTTTTTTTAAATAGAGAGAAATTACGTGTGAGGTCCACACATAAAACTGTTTCATTGAAAAATATTTTAGTACCAAAGTATTAAAATTATTCATCAATATTTTCTTATTTCTATTCAATATTTTTTGTTACTTACCTTTTGTGAGTTGATTAATATGATGGCCATTCAATAAAAATTTATTATGTATTTTATATAAATGAATAAATTTTTTTAATTCTCTATATTTTTGCAAAGTGATACATGAACTATAAAATCGCAAGAAGGTTAAATAGGTGAAGATATGAACCATAGAGTTAAAGTATGATGGATTAAGTGGATTAGTGTTTGAGAGTATTGTATGATCAATGCATCTTATTAAAATTGAAAGAAAAATTATATAAAACTGTTATTAGGCTAGCTATGCTATATTAAACAGAGTTTAAGCAATATAAATAACATGTGAATAAATTAAGTGTAACCAAAATGCATACGTTAAGATGGATATGTGGTAAAAGTTTAAAAGATAGAATTAGAAAAAATATATTATAGAAATGATATGAGAAGTCCCAATTGAAGATAAAATGAGAAAAAATCGATTATGATGGTTTGAACATATACAAAGAAGATCTTTAAATAATCTAGTTAGAAAGAGTAATATTTTAACAATTCATGATAAGGATAAAGATAGAGGTAGACTTAAACTAACATGAACAAAATAATTAAGAAAATATAACTATTTATAATTTAAATGTTGATTTAGTCCTGAATAAAGCATAGGAAAGGAAGAAGATTTATGTAGTCGATCTTATGTAGTTAAAAAATGCTTAGCTGAATTAAGTTGAATTGTAAACATGAACTATCTATTTTATATATTTTATTTTTATACTAATATATAGATAATAAAAGTAAATCAATAAAATAGTATATAAAAGGACCATAAATGATGCATTTTTTTGCAAAAAATAAAGTAAATAATTGCTTAAAATCTTTTTTTTAAAATACTATAAATTAAACTGATATTTTTTATGCAGAATTATTTCTGAATGGTTAAAACAAATTTAGGACTAATTTTTAAGTAATATTTTTCTTAATCAAATGTGATAAAACTTTTTTTTTTTACAAAATTTTTTCATAAAAACATGACTCATGATTTGGGGCACTTAGGGTGACATTGGAGAGGAAGGAATTCCCGCCAGGCCGCTCGAAGTGGACGCCAGGCTGGCTGACGGCATTCCATGGCGTGCACGCATCTCGAGGCAGAATGGCTCCGGAGGGCGACCCCATCACGACGCCGCCTGCTGATGAGGTGGGGCCGTACAAGTGTACCGCGTGGATCTGAGAGAGCCCTGAGCCCGTCCGACTGCGCACGGCTCTGATGCGACCCACGTGTCACCGAAAAAGCGTGGGACCCGCAGGCGATAGCTTATCTAGTGGTTCCAGCAGAGCGGAACAGCGTCCGTTTACGTACGGCTAACTCCCGCTGTGAGGCACGGGGGTAATTTGGTCATTTTATATAATCCAGTCAATTGACGAGAAAAATACAAATTCGAACTATTAAAAGTCTAAATAGCTGGCTTTTTCTCATTTGATTTAAATATCCCAGAAAAACCAAAATTTTAGCAAGGAACACATTATGTTAGCAAATTGGCCATTTTGCCCCTTCGTTATCCGAGTTTAAATTTGTTAGAAAGAAGGATTCGCTGGAATGGGACATCGCGATTTAGTACCAGCCGGCATCCGATGACCAGGAAAAAAATATTGCCATCCAGGAGGGTAAAATAGTCATTCATGAGACGGCCGTGACTCGTCGCTGTCACACTCACAGGAGGGGCGGAGCCAGCTGGGTCGCGTCGGGCGTTTTCGGCTCGCGAGGATTTTATTCAATTCTGCGAACAAAAATTGCTAGCATCTAATATAGCCGGTAGCTCAACAGTTGTCGAATAATTAATTATAATTATGATGAATTATTATAACTGGCACCATAATACTAGATTAGTTAATTACAACCAATGGGCACTATAATCGGGAAATATTCGGGACCGTTTATTCCCATGGCTGGAAAGGGAAAAGGAAAGGGCTGAAGTTTCTAATTTCCGCCGCTGCCGCTTCCGCTTCCCCGGCTGCCGCTTCCTTTGAGGGAGGATAGGGATAGAGAAAAAGCCGAGGAGGCGGAAGAGATAGAAGAAGAGAGAAACGGGGGAGGCGGGCTCTGGTCTCTGCTCTACCTTCTCTCCGGTTCCACTCTTCTTTCTTCTCTTTTTTTTTTTTTTTTTTTTTCTAATGGAATATTCCCGCTCCCCTTTCATCCACCGACCTGTACCCTTTGGCGATCGCTTCGCTCCTAAGGAATCGGAGCTCTGAAGCCCCCGCGATCGGGCGATTCCACCCTGGGGTTCCCCCTCTTTTGCCCCTGCTCTCTCCGAGGCTGGCGGCCGTCAAGGGAACCCTAGCCTTCCTCCTCCTCTCCGCCTTCTGCCGCTTGGCAGATCTATTCGATTTCAAGACGCGGCGGCGCCGGCGGCGGAAGGGTTCGGATTGGGGCCGCGGCAAGATGCTCTGGATCATGCGGGTCTCCGGCATCTTCTCCGCTGCCATGGTCACGGTCGTCCTATCTCCATCCCTCCAGTCCTTTCCCCCCGCCGAGGCCATCCGATCCTCCCATCTCGACGGCTACCTTCGCCTCCCCGCCGGCATCGCCGCCTCCGGCGAGCAGGGACGCTTCTCCTTCCGCAGGGCCCCGCCATTCCGCAATGCCGAGGAATGTGGCGGCCCCAGCGAGAACGCAACCGTCTGCGATCTGTCGCTCGTCCACATCGCCATTACCCTCGACGTGGAGTACCTCCGCGGCTCCATCGCCGCCGTCCACTCCGTCCTCCAGCACGCCCTCTGCCCGGAGAACGTTTTCTTCCACTTCCTCGTCTCCGACACCAGTCTCGAAGCCCTGGTCCGCTCCACCTTCCGAAGCTCCGGTTCAAGGTGTACCGCTTCGATCCGGAACGGGTCCGGGGTTTGATTTCTACGTCGGTGCGGCAGGCGTTGGAGCAGCCGCTCAACTATGCGAGGAATTACCTCGCCGACATGCTGGAGCCGTGCGTGCGGCGGGTGATCTACCTGGATTCCGATCTCGTGGTGGTCGACGACGTCGCGAAGCTCTGGAGGACGAGCCTGGGGTCACGGACGGTGGGGGCGCCGGAGTACTGTCACGCCAACTTCACCAAGTACTTTACGGAGCGGTTCTGGTCCGACCCGCGCCTCGCTGGGACGTTCGCGGCCCGGCGGCCTTGCTACTTCAACACGGGGGTGATGGTGATCGATCTGGTCCGGTGGCGGCGGTTGGGGTACACTCAGCGGATCGAGCGGTGGATGGAGGTGCAGAAGGGTGGCGCCGGGCAGAGAAGGCCGGATCTATGAGCTTGGCTCTTTGCCGCCGTTCCTCTTGGTGTTCGCGGGACACGTGGCTCCGATCGAGCACAGGTGGAACCAGCACGGGCTCGGTGGAGATAACGTCAAGGGCAGCTGTCGCGATCTCCACTCCGGCCCGGTCAGCCTTCTCCATTGGAGCGGCAGCGGCAAGCCATGGGTCCGGCTCGACTCGAACCGCCCGTGCCCCCTGGACGCCCTCTGGTCCCCTTACGACTTGCACGGCCCCGTCCCCTGACGCCTTCTCCCGGTAACTCCAACCCTTCCCCCATTTTTTATTTTTAACCTCCCCACGAATCGCCCTCTTCCGTCTTAATCTTTTCATGGTCTGCCACCATTACTTCTTTTTTTTCCCCCTCTTCTCCTCAATTTACATCTTTCTTTCTTTTAATTTAATTTTAATGTTTTAGTGGCTTCACCATTTACTCAGCAGCCTCCATCGTTTTCGTGCTTTTGTTTTTTTTTTTTTTTTTTTCTTTTCACGAGGCGATTTGTATTTTATCCATTGTTGTTGCCTCCGCAAATAAAAGAAACAGGTATTCAATTTGTTTTACCATCCCGATTCATCTGCCGTACCGGCAGGTTCCGGTTTTTTACTCACAGCGCTACGATGGCACTGCGTTCCGTGCACCGATTCGGAAGTGCTATGAAAAAATAAAAAAAATAAAAAACCAGGGGCTTTGCCTTGGAGCTGGGGAGGCACCACTGGTTTCCGGACCTTAAATAGAAACTTTGATGCTCTGCATTACATTAATCAAGAATTTTTGAGATGCTGCGAGGCAAGGGGAATAGCTTGGAAAAATTAAAAAGCGTGGGCGAGAGGGACTGAGGTTGTGGAGGTGTGCTCTTGCTTTGGTGGAAGCAACATACTTGTGAACTACCGCCCAAAACAGCAAAACTGTCTCCTTCCTGTGTGTATATGCTCTCCTCCTTGGCCCACTCCTCTCTCATTCTATATACAGTTATCCGTTCATAGTCTCTCTCCCTCCTTTCCTTACCCTTGATTTAAAGTTACATACTTTTTAATTTTTCTTTTACTCCCACTGCCACGATACCACCTTCCATATCATATTCATCTCCATTCTAAGGAACACCTTTTTATTTTTTATATCCAAAAGAAATATTGGTGCCATCTTTTGCATTATTAGGGGTAGCCCCCATTTGCTTTCCGTGGGGAGCACTTCCGAATCCTATAGAGGTGAAACGGTAGCGTGTGCCTTTTCCTTAGTTAACACGTGTAAATGTTATCTGTCCGGACCCCTTATCCTCCCAATAGTTGCCGGGCTTGGGTAGATTGTGGTGATGGTGACTTCCCATCTCTTATACCTTGTTTTATAAGAAGTTGCTTCTTCTCGTCATCACATGAAACGAGGCCTTGTTTTGGTCTCAGAGATCACCTTTCAGCTATTTTTTTAACCGGGTAGGTAGGCCAAATTTTAGTCTCCCCTCAGCATTGCTGTAGAGTTCTCTCTGTCAGCTTGTTACGGTTGTTGTTTGGTGGTATGTTAGACGTTCTTACTTGCAGCCAGTTTATTCTTGTACTTCTAGAAATAATTGAGGTATATACAGTCATTTTATGTTTGATCCCTGTTAATATATCCTTAATTTTGATATCCATTTTGTTTTCAATTCTTTTGTCGTGTTTCATTGTGTGTAGAAACAGGGATAATTATGTACAAGGACTAACTTGGACCATGTGCAAGGACTAGATGGACCCAACTTTACCTTTAAAAAAAAGGGTCTAAATATGTACAGGGATCAAACAGAGGGCCGGTTGTTGAGTTCCCAATAGTTAGCAGTTAGGTTCATCCTAATATTCTCAATAGGGCTACATGAGTTCGATTCCCTTGACTTCTAATATTTTTTTCAGGAGCTAGGAGTAGAGAATGAACACCTCATTTACGTATTGTAATTTGTTATGAAAAGACTAGGCACTTCGTGTTTAGTCAACTAGAGAGTTCTGGAATAGAGTTGTTGGTTTGGAAGTGCCGTATATTCCTTTGCTGTAGAGGCTGATAGGCATGGCGAGGCTCTTTTGGGGGTTTGCGTGGTGGTCCTACCACATGGAAAGGAGGCTTGTGAGTTGCTGTGGCCATCAGATTGTCATTTCTTCAAGCACGATCATCCAATCCTTTGCACTGTTGACTTTCAAAAGTTTGATTAGCGGATTGTGAAGCTGGGATGGGGAAGCAAAAAAAAAAGAAAGAAAAAAAAAGGATCAGCTGGATTTTGATGAACGAGTCAAGTCATGCAGTTCTTGCGAGAGAGTCTATGAGTGAGTTGGTAGTCATTATTGGTTGGTGGGGGTTGAGATCAGTGGGCCCGTGATGGTAGTGGTGGTGATGTTCCTGGTTTTGTTTCAATGTACTGAAAATCCATGAGGTTCTTTATGTTTTCTAATGTATTGGAGCTATAAGATTTCACTTGCAATATATTGGATTATGAATGCTCTACGCATGAAATTCTTTTTCTTTTGATGATTCTATGCGATTAGATTCTGGTGAATATAGATGCTGCATGTTAGCTCTGGCAAGCCAGTCGTGTCTCTCTACTTGGTATGTCTCTTACTTGGTCTGGGAATTTAGAGGCATGTATTGTGTCTGGATGCCCAAATTGAACCCTTGATTGTCACGTTGGCTAAAACTTTGGAGTCTGGTAGAGAGAGTCCTAATATTAGCAGCTCAAAGGATAATGCTGCTGGCCTATTATAAGAAATGTGCCATGATCTAGACAAATTGTCCCAGAGCAAATCTTTGAAGACCAGTTGGATCGATAACTGAACTTTGTGGACGAAGTAATTGAAGATCTTTATCCTGCCTGACACTAAGCTGTAACAACTCGTTGGGGCCGTGAGCCCAACTGCACTAGATTTCCGTCTGTAAATAGGCCCAGTGGCACGACTGACTGCCTTCCAGGTAGGTAAAGGGGGCCGGTTCGCTCGTGCATGGATCTGCTGCGTGTGTGTGTGTGACAATGTTAAGGGCATCACTTCTGTCACCAACTTTACCCACTCTCATAGGGTTCCCTTGTCTAGTCCTCATCGAAATAGGCAACAATTCTTGGTGTCCACCCCATTTCTTTCCAGCCTGGCTATAGCTGTCTGCCCTCCTTGATTTTAGGCATATTTCCAACTTGCACATGTGATATGCTTTCTTCAAGGAACAACTAATCTTCGAAGTGGAAGTTTGCACATGTTCTTTGAAACCAAGCCATTTTCAACACCATGACACCCCCACCACTGTAACATCTTGGCACCAAGCCACTCCAAAAGGAAACATTTTCAAAATTAAAGGAAACATTTTCAAAATTGGGCGGTTCCAGAGAACTAAATGGAATTGTGTTCATTGTTGAGGGCGAGTACTCAATATTGCGAAGGTTATATCTCTAGGTCAAACTTTGGTTTTGACTGCGATGGATTTGTAAATCCTAGTTCCTTTCCCTAAATAATCCATCACCATTTTCATGCGCAACTCAAGATAATGTTTTCCCAGAACCTCTAATCAGTGGGTCATATGCTTTTAATTTAACGCAACTTTTGGTTTGCCTTATTCAAAAATGTTTGACATGAATGCCAAGCCTGTCAGTTAAATGCGGTTTGAAGTTTAATCAAGCATGTTTTGCATAAGCAAGGTACGTAATGGTTTAAGTATTAAATATAAAAACGTGTAAGTTTTCTAGCTTGCTTTGTCAAATAAAATTTGTTTCACTGTCTAGTAATAAAAATGGAGACCATCTGAGATAATACAGGATAAAACTTGCCTTGTATTCTAATGGACAATGAAATGTTTGAAAGTGGTAATAAGTTTTCATGAACTGGGAGAAGAAAGATTTGTTTTCACTTTCAAAGCATGTTGCTACTCTTTTTTCTACACATGGTTGACTGCTTGTTAATGATAAATTGGGAGACCATATGGTTCAGGTATCATTGTAAGCTAGATGAAGATATTGAGTTAGTTTGTAATACAAGTCTTCTTTCTTCTTTTCTTTCATAATCAATAATATATTTTTTAAATTTCAATTATCTTATAATTGCTCCCTTTCTTCCTAGTGTTAGAAATGTGCATGTTTACTAAATTATATATATATATATATATATACATACCGAACCTTAAGCCAGCAGAGCTCCTTGACTGATTGAAAGTCTGGGGAGTTTAATCAAAGTCACAGAGAATATAAGGATTGTGCCATGAAAGACTGCAATTCATTCTTTGTTAATGAATACTATTCCAGTTTGCCTTCCACTTTGGCGTTTTGAGTGTTCATAGCATCTCTTGGTGATGCATGCGAACCACCTGTTTATTCACGAATTCACAAATTTAGTTTATGAAATTCGTTGGAAAGAAAATATTTATGCGGCGACCATGCTCAATGAAAAATACACAAATAATTGATTCTGAATACTGGCTTTCATTCCATACGTGTTTACCTTGCAATCATACGCAACATCTATTAATATTTCATGGCAAACACTCTGATGGGTGTCCCCTCAAAAAAAAATCACTGTAGTTGATCCCTAAGTAAACGAAATACAGCAGACAGCCTTCTCAACAAAAACCAACGCCCGATGCACAACCCTGTGGACTTTCCGAGTTCAAGTAGGTGTAGGTTCAACCTCACGTTGATCGATGGTTCCAGGATGAGATCTACGAGCGATATGCTGTCCTCTGGGGACGTCAGTGATCCAGTCCACCGAACCTTTCTAATTGCCATCTTGGCATTGGATGCTTTAGTCCTTTTGTTCTCTTCCCATCATTTCAGAGCCCTCAGGTAGTCAGAACCTGACCTCGCTTCACTGGGAGAGGACATGGCTTTAGCTACATCACCCTTGGCTCTGCCCTTTGGACCGCAAGCTTTTTTAGGTAAAACTGAAATCAGTGTCCGTGGCTGTGAGCCTTGGCTTTCATTTGTGAGAGCACTCATGACGTGGGTAGAAATATTTTTAAAAGGAGGGAGCAGAAAAGTATCCAGCCTTTCCAGCTGCCGGCGCTCATCTCATCTGTGAGTCCAAAACTTTGCCGACCAATCTTCCGGCAGTCCAAACATTGCCTCTGTGGTACCGCAGCACAGTGGTATAAAAATAAGCTTGTAGTCTGGCTCTGTGGGTCTAAAATAATTGCCACATTGGGTAATGGAAATGGATGTGGGATGGAAGCAATTAATGTAACATAAAAAAATTGTGAGATATTCAAGGGAGACTTATCCAAGTTCTTCTGGTTGCTTCTGTCTTAAAAAAAAAAAAAAAAAAAATTTGAAGGTGAAGGAAATAGGAGGATACAACCAAACATAAAGCCTCGGGGAGCTTTGGATGACCCTAGTAGCTGCGTCAATAAGCAAATTTATCACCGTTATTAAATGGGGTACCACTTGAATGCTAAGTTGGATTGCAAAGTTTGCAATAGCGAATGATTTTAAAATAATGATTCAATAATGGGGATATTTTTTTTTTCCATCCCTACCAGATTGATACGTGGCAACTAGGTTCTTAGTTGAATAGGTGCAGACACTAAACAAATCATCACATATTCAACTTTAGACAAAACAAAGTTCAAGAAGTTTAAGATGAAAAAAAAATTCTAGCCACCATATAATCCTTCATCAACTAAAATGACTCGTATCAATATAAAAAGAATAGATTTGATTTAATCCAAAGGGTCATAGAAAAATCTCTCTTCACTCTCTTTTCATCAATTTAAGAAGCACTAGAGTCTCAGAGATGTTGCTAAGAAAAACTCACTGCTGACTTGATTCTTAAAGAATCTTTTATCAGGATAGATCCCAATTCTATTTTTTTCCCTTAATTCTTTTCTTATCTTGCAGGAGTCATCGTTAACCTTGTGAGTTTTTTTGTTTCTTGGTCTCATCATTCATTATTGGTTTTCTGTTATTGCTCAAAATGTCATCGGATTTGGACAACATCATGATTATATTTACTATATTGATCAAAAAATTATACTTTATGGTGTGGTTTCGATATCAAACAGATGAAACAGGACTTTCAGCATGATGTGATTGTAATATCAAAAATACTTAGATCAATAGTAGCAATAGTAATAATAATAATCCAATAATTGGTCCATAAAAAACTTATTTATAATATGCAATCTTGTTGCCTAAAAATTATAAACTAAATATTTTTTAACCTTCAATCCTTTTCTAAGCCTCTTCTCCTCTCTCTCTCTCTCTCTCTCAATATTACTATTTTTCGCTGCTTTTTTTTTTGGACTATTTAACTGCATTGAGTGCTATAGTCACCTTTTGGTTTTGTGTACATAAACGTATTTTGTAATAATTACCATTCAATTTTACAAATATTTCGTTCAAATACACATTCAACATTTGCTATTGTTATAACTCATTTTGACGGAAACTAATCTCGGCGGTCAATTGGATGTTTCATCTGTTGCTTATCACTCGAATTTTTAGAAGAAAGACAGGAAGCGTATGATACAAGGGTTGCTCATTTTGAAAGCGTATGCAATTGCACGTAATTAACATCACATTGAATATAGTTACCATGTGTTTGCAGTTATCTAAGTTGGAATGGTACATAGATATTGGGTGACTACGCATAGCCAATGTACACTAGTGCATAGTTAATTCTTACGGAAAGGCCACCGCCGTGCTCTTGGTTCCCCTGTGTCTTGGCTTTTGAGCTAGCAGTCAGCTGGGAATGGGGCCCAGCGGTGCTCTTGTTTCTCCCGGTGCCTTCCAACGCGGAGGTAGTTTAATGCTCCAGGAATATTCTTAGGTCAGACACAAGCGTGCCTCTCTACAGGCAACATAGCTAGCATCAACCTATAAACAGTTAGGTCGGCTAGACACACACAAATACTGCACTCCAACAGGCAACTAGAAACAATTTGTACGTAATTTAAGTAGGCCCACGTATAATGCGATTTTTCAAATTTACTCTTATATTAGAGTACTTATCGCTTAAGTTTATTTACTATCTATTAATTTTTACTTAAATTTTTAAATCATTTGAACCAAATTAATTGGATCAGATAGGCTTGAGGCTTTATAAATAGTATCAGAACCAATCTAAACATATAAAAGTTGATGAGCATAAAAAAAAAAAAAATTACTCATGAAACGATAGTAGAATCTCGTCATGACGTATTATGTGCTTATAACTTAAATCTATTTATTATCCATTAGCTTTTACTTAAATTTTTAAGTTATATGATTTTAATCCGCTAATAAAATTAATTAGAGAAGCAGATGAATTTGAAATGTTATACATAATCTTTCCCCACATACAGCTGGATCGATTGGTTACGGTGAATACACAAGGAGCAGGCAATATCTTCTCCCAACCCATAGTTCGTCTCACTATGTGCACAGTTAGCTCAAGTTTATCCTCTCAATATATGGTCAATACCAACTTTGTACATAATCTATTTAGCTGGGCATATGCATAACCTCTCCTAATACACAACTTGTGCAGAGTTAATGTAGTCGGATGCATAAACATTTTTCTTAATTTAGGTAATGTTTGAAATAAAAAATAAGGGAATATCCTTTAATATCCCTCCTTATTCCCAAAAGCAGGGAATAGCTATGAATAAAATTAACCAAAAGGATAATCCATGATTAATCATGGTTAACCATGGATTATTCCCTCAATTTATTTTCTAGAAAATGCATGAATAGCTGGTTATCCCTTTAAATAAGAGTAAAAAAAAGTTATCCTATAGATTTACCTTTTTGTATTTGATATGATCAATGGGATAGCCAGAGGATAAACTCTATTCCATATACTTATCCATGAATAATATTTTTTTTCTATCATACACTACCTTAGAGTTGGAATTGGAATCGATGTTAATTCAGTTTGGCACACATATTACCTCTCCTGTCCCATGGTTAAAATCAATTTGTACGCATAATAGAGCCAGGGCCAGAGTTGATGAGAGTGGCGAAGAATATTTATCAATAGATCATAATTTTAAATTAAAGTCTTATCTGACAAAACTATTGGTAGTTGAGTTGCTAAAAAGAGTTATTTAATGTTGAATAATCATATTTCTGAAGTAACGTAAGACTTTAACATTTATTTGATAATTAAATTAAAAAAATAAACTTTGATAATAAAAATAATAAAAGATATTACATGCTATTTTCGACTATCTAACCATTGATGCTATTAAAGTTATTATTATAAATTATTTTAATAATATGATAATTCAATAATATCTTATGATAATAATATTAAAATATATTATTATAATATTAAAAAATATTTTAATATCTTATATAATAATGATATTATCATACACTAGTAAAATTATGATAATTGTCATAAAATAATATAATGATATTATATTATGGTATATTATTATAGTAATTTTATAAAATTACAACATAATATAATATAATAACACTATATTAGTATATAATGTTATAGTACTTTATTATAATATTACTATATTAACCCATTTTTCACTAGATATATATTTTAATTATAATAGTATTTTTTATAATTCTAATAATTATATTTATTTATAATATATTAAAATTTATTATCATAAAATTATATTGTATTATATTATTATGATGATTATATTATATTGTTATCATATTATCATATTAAATTTGGTTATTCCCTTCTGCTTGAATCTATAATTTTAAGTTTAATGAAAATCGCCTTTAAGTAGGCTTTTAAGGAAAAACTTAAAGTTTGAACTTTTTCCAGTCACACATTTAATATTTTTGGTCTTACTCTTAAAAATACTTTCTAAATATTTATCAAATATAAAAATATTTTAAAAAAGTATTTTTTGCCCTTCACAAAGGCTTTTGGGCCATCGAAAAGCTCTGCCAAAATTGGCTACAATCTCGTTTATACATAAAAAAAATAAAATTAAAAAAAAAAAGTAATGCCAAGCTTGGTTCGTTGGACTGTTCGCGGTGGGCCTAGATGGTCGACTAGTAGTGCATGGATCGATGATTGAACGGTGGCCGGACAATGGTCGCCCAGGGCGCACGTTCTGAGTGCCAGTTGCCTGCGCTCGATCCGAGGCCCACACCGTGGCCAGCCACAGCCGGTGGTGCGAAGAGCTACCGACAACGTTCGCGATCTCGGCGAATGCTCGCAGAGCCGGGCGACTCCCGTGAGGTCGCCGCCGTCCATGCCCCAGTGGCCCGACCGCCGTGCAAGCCGGCCTCCTAGCCATCGTGCATGCCCACCTCCTTAGCTGTTGCACATGCCGGTCACCCGATTCTCTCGTACATAGTATTTGAATGTTAAAAAGTTATTATAAAATAAAAATAATTTTTTCAAAAAATAATTTATTTTTTATTATTTTAAAATTTTATTTAATTTGAAATTTGATATTCTATATTATTTCAGTATAATTAATGTAGTGATATTTTAAATTATATTTGGATGACATGGAATAAATATGTATTCCATTAGAAATAGATGAAGATTTTTTTAAAAAAAATTTAAAATATTTTTGACCAAATGATAAAAAACTGAATTATTAATTTATTTATTATATAATTATTTAAATAAATTATTTTTTATTAATTAATTTATTATTATGATCTATTAATAGTTTGTATATTATGTACATATATTAGTAATGATTAGTAAGAAAAAGTAGATTATATTATTATCTTTTTGTGATGGACATTGTTATGTACATATATTAGTAATGGTTAGCTAAGATTATATTTTTTCTTTTTTATATATTTTAATATCATGAATTAATATTGTTATGTACATATATTTAATAGTTTTTTTTTTTCAGTCATTGTTATTGAAATAAGATAAAAAAGAATAGAACTATTTCGTGAGGATGCATGGAATATAAATTTTAGAATAAAAATATTTGATTAAAATATTAATTTTTAAGGGGCTTTTCATTTTTTTTTGCTTCTTTAAGAATAGCATGGAGCGAGGCCCTGTTACGACCGTTTCTAGCCATTGGCCGTTGCTGTGGCCAAGGCAGGCCCTCCATTACCCAGCATGCCGATGGCCGCAACCAAGCACCGCAAATGTCTACCATGGCTGGCTGCCACTACTTGTTAGGCTCGGGCCAATTTAAAAAGAAAGGTGAATTCAAATGATTAATTTTAAATAAGGTATAAGTAAAATACAAGACTATACTCAATATATATAAAATGGCAAGATAGAATTAATTAATGCAAGTAAAAAAATATGTAAGATAAATAAAAAAAATTATATAAAGATTTGAAATGATTCGATACTTTTTATCTATATTTATTATCAAAGATTTTTATTGAGATTTTATTATAATAAATTTTTTAATCAGGTAAAGATTAAATTTTTACACATTTTTTTACTAAACTTGGGAGGAATCTTTCCAATTTTTTTCTTAAACTAAAGATTAGAAGCTTCTCTCAAGCTTCTCTCTCCTCTTATATGGAATAAGAAGGAATCCAATACTCTTTTTCACAAAAGAAATAATAACTCTTTCAATGAAATTAGATTTGTAATTATATTACTAAACTTGGATAGAGAAGATTTTGCACTATAAAACTCACTATAAAACTCAAGAATAATTTTTTAAAAGCTTTCTTAATGATTTTTTTACTTAAAACCAACGTCAAATCCCTTCTCAACTATATTAACAACCAAAGCGTCAGTTTACTCTTAAAATAGATGTGGAAGAGAGATCCTTTTGCTATGGTCTTATTAAACCTTTCTTTTATAAACGAGTCTTGTATCAACTTGGATGTAAATCATGTAAATTGCAAGCCATATATGTGCCACGTTATATATGTTGAGCCTGCTTGTTAAATGAAACTTTATAAGATGTCATGGGTTGTATTCTTTGTGAAAGAACATCCATTCCCATTAATCCGTTGGACGCGTGCATGTACCTTCTTACCAGATGTCCTTTGTCTGCTGGCTTGTCAGTCATGCCTTAGAGTCAGAGCTATTTTTTTTAACTTAAAAGATATTGTTTTTACGTAATGAATACGAAAATAAAATAAAAATAAAAATAATGTTAAAAAAAATCATTTTAAGTGATATATATATATATATATATATATATATATATATTTTGATGACGTTTCTTAAAAGCGCCATAAAAAGCACTATTTCTTTCTGTTAACTAGAACTTTTCATGAAATCAAAAAAAAAAAAAAAACTTCCTTAAAAGCATGATTTCAAATAGCTCTATAGGTGCTTTTAAAAATATCATTTCAAATAATATTTTTATTTTATCATAATAAATAAAAAAAAATAATTTTAAATAGTACCTTTTTCTTTAACATCACAAGTGTAAATATTTTTTTCTGTACCTTTTACATAAAACTGACATTGTTTGACACCGATCTTAAAAAGGGCTCCTTAGAATCATCTTATTTGTTATGCAATGGAGTGTATATATTGACTTGGAGTTTGTTGCTACAAGTCATCTTATAAGAAGCAGAATGGATTTTGCTTCATTACATGCCTCTTCACACCTGAAGCTGAGAGGTGAACAGCTAAAGTGAGGACTTATTGGTCCTTAAGTTTAACAAGTCTAAAGTGCATCGTTTTTTTCTTTTTTTTCTTTTTTTGATTAAGGAAGGATTCCTCCAAGCTTGTAAGCTTTACTTGTTCCTTGGTGAATAATGTTGGGCATTAGAGTATTGGGCCTTTTGTATTGTTGGCCTTAGTAGCTTTATTTTTGGGCTAGAGTTGATGTGACCCGCAAGATTTCTTTTTTCACAATGAAAGAGAATTCTTTCGAGTTGCTAGCTCTCTCCTTAAGTTGGGTACTAGTTAGTTTTTTTTTTTCCCGTGAAGCACAAAGGCTCCAGGTTGAGAGCTTCCGAGGTGGGCTAGGATGGATCAAACTTTGCCTAAGTAAGTCAACATCTAGGCCATGGAAAAGACTTTGTACATCGTCTTCGGTGCAGCAAGTTCTACGTAGGCTGCACCATTCTTTTTGATTGGTCCACATACGCACGATACCCATTAAAAAATATTAAGACATCTTGAGAGAAAAACTTACCACACCCTATTTTTTAACTTACGACACCGTAGTTAAAAAAGTGAAGACGGGTTCAGAAAGCAAAAAAACTCACGACATCCTAGTTTTAAACTGACGACACTCTAGTTTTAAGCTTAAGACACTCGTTCAGAAAGGTGTCTGTAAATATTCCAAAAAAAACTGAATGGGTATTAATGCACATCACATCAATATTAAGATAGCTATTAAGAAAGCAAAAAAACCTTACGACATCCTAGTTTTAAACTTACGACATCATAGTTATAAAACTAAGACACCCGTTAAGAAAGCAAAAAATACTTACGACACCCTAGTTTTAAACTTACGATACCGTAGTTATAAAGCCACGACACCCACTCGTATATACACAAATTCCAAAAAAAGCTGGTATTAATGCACGTCATGTCAAAATTAAGACACCTATAAAAAAAAGCAAAAATAACTCACGATATCCTAGTTTTAAACTCACGACACCCTAGTTTTAAGCTTAAGACATCCGTTTAGAAAAAGTATCTATACACAAATTCCAAAAAAAGCTGAACGGTATTAATGCACGTCAGACTCCTTTTTTTGGAAGTTGTGTACATATACCTTTTCTGAACAGGTGTCTTAAGCTTAAAACTAGGGTGTCGTGAGTTTAAAATTAGGATGTCGTGAGTTTTTTTGGCTTTCTAAATGGGTGTCTTGACTTTATAACTACGGTGTCGTAAGCTTAAAACTAGGATGTTGTAAGTTTTTCTCTTGGGATGTCTTAATATTTTTTAATGGGTATCATACGTATGTGGACCAATAAAAAGGAACGGTGCAACCCACATAGGACTTGCTACACTGGAGGCGGTGTACATAGACTTTTCCCTAGGCCATTCTACTAAGTTGGATAATCATTGTACTATCGGGTCAAGCTAAAGAGTTGGCTTTTGATATGTTCCAAGGATTGTGTCTAAACTATTTGGCCAAGCTAAAAGATATTCAATGCTATTTGTATATGGTGTTGGTTGTTAATCCTAATCCAGTTGTTATTTCATTTTTGAATAAGTCTTAAGTGTCCTATTATTTAGGAACCAGTTTGTTTATTTGTTACTAGTGCAGAATATGTCGATCATGGAGCCTAGTTTTTAGGATTTTAGTTTTCGACTTCTGGTTGGGTTGATGATGTTTCTTACCGATATAAAGGCTATTTAGTGGAATAAAATAAATAGATATTTTACCATTTCAGATAAAGAAAATCTCCTCATTTACTGCATCTCCTCTCAATTTTATCTTCTCTGCATTTCTTCTAAATTATTTTTTATCCATCAGTGGTAACAGAGCAGGCAAAATGAATGGTCTTGTTCAAATTTTAGTTCCTATCCTGGATGGCAAAAATTACAAACGGTGGAGTATTCAAATGAGAGTTCTTTTCGATTACCATGAGTTGCTAGGTGTTGTGGAGAATGGAGTTGTTACACTTGCAGAGAATGCAAATGATGCCCAAAGGAATGTCAACCGTGAAAGCAAGAAAAAGGATAAGAAGGCTTTATATCTCATCCATCAAGGGATGAATGATGAAGTATTTGAGAAGATTGCAGATGCGACAACATCAAAGCAAGCATGGGATATCTTGATGACAACATATAAAGGTGCGGAGAAACTTAAGAATGTAAAACTCAAAACCTTAAGATGTCAATATGAGCTCCTACAAATGAAGTCCTCTGAAGCTATTGCTACTTATATTAGTCGAGTTCTTGCTTTGACAAATAAAAGCAAAATATATGGAGAGGAGTACAAAGAGCAGACTAAAGTGGAGAAAATCTTGTGGACACTTACACCAAAATTTGAGCACATCGTAGCAACAATAGAAGAAGCCCATGATCTGTCCCAGATGACTGTTGAAGAGTTGTCAGGCTCATTAGAAGCGCATGAGCAAAGAATGAATGAGAAGGAGATAGAGAAGCCGATTGAGCAAGCCTTCCAAAGCCAAGTTTCCTTCAAAGGTGATCAAGGTGGTGAAACAAGTCAAAGGCATGGTGGTTCTCGTGGTAAAGGATGGGCACATGGTGTTTACTTCAACAAAGGTCGTGGTGGCCATAATAACAATTTTTAAGTATGTGGTAATGACCAAGAACAATCAAATTTTGGCCATCAGCAGAATTCAAGAGGTCGTGGTCGCGGACGTGGTAGAGGAAGGTATGACAAATCTAATATTGAATGTTATCATTATCATAAACGTGGCCACTATTCAAATGAGTGCAGATACAAAAAAAAAGTACCCAAAAGGCTCACTATGTGCAAGGAGATGGTGATGATGTTGATGGCGATCATACCATTTTGATGGTCACTGCTGCTGTTGAAACCCCAAACTATCACACATGGTTTCTTGACTCCGGATGCACCAACCACATGAGTGGAAAAAGGGAGTTATTTGTTGATTTTGATGAGTACTTTCACACCAAGGTAAAATTTGCTGATGACAGAAGATTACCGGTGACTGGAAAAGAAAGAATTTTCATCAATTTGAAGAATGGGGATCACAAGTACATTTCAGATGTATTCTATGTTCCTGGCATGAAGAGTAATTTGCTTAGTGTGGGCCAATTACTTGAAAAGGGGTATATTATGAGCCTACGAGATTATCAATTCTCCATTTTGGATAAGAAAGGTACACTCATTCTTAAAGCTCCCTTGAGCAAAAATCGTATGTTTCAAGTTGATATTTCTAGTGGAGTTTATAATTGTCTCAGTACAATTATAAAAGATGAATCTTGGCTTTGGTACTTGCAGTTTGGACATATGAATTTTCAGAGTTTAAAATTGCTTGCTTAAGGAAAGATGGTAAAAGGCTTGCTCAGTATACATAAACCTGACCAGTTGTGTGAAGGTTGCACTCTTGGGAAGCATCATAGAATGCCTTTTGTAGCAAGATAATAACAGCGAGCAACTCAACCACTTGAGCAAGTTCATTCTGATGTGTGTGGCCCAATGAATACGATATCAAATGGCAAAAATAAGTACTTCCTCACCTTCATTGATGATTTTACTCGGAAGATTTGGGTCTATTTTTTGCAAATGAAATCTGAAGTTTTTGATTGCTTTAAGAAATACAAGGCACATGCTGAAAAGCAAAGTGGTCATCTTATCAAGGTGTTGCGAACTGATGGTGGAGGTGAATATACTTCCCATGAATTTAACAAATATTGTGAAGAACAAGGAATAAAGCATGAAGTCACTTTTCCCTACACTCCACAGCATAATGGAGTTGCTGAACGGAAAAACAGAACCATCATGGACATGACAAGAAGCTTGCTGAAGGAAAAGGTATGCCAAATTTATTCTGGGGTGAAGCCGTTTCATGTTCTGTGTATTTAATGAATAGATCTCCAACAACGAGTGTCCAAAATATAACCCCTGTAAAAGCTTGGAGTAGTTTCAAGCCGAGTGTGAAACATCTTAAGGTATCTGGGTCTGTTGCTTATGCTCATGTTCCAGCAGAGACAATGACAAAGTTAGATGATCGAGCAGAGAAGACTATTTTTATTGGCTACAAGCGTGGTGGGTACAAGTTATTCAATCCAGAGTCAAAAAAGGTAATTGTCAGCCGAGATGTAACATTTGCTGAAGATGAAGCTTGGAAATGGGATGCTGATACCCATGAAGGTCCTAAAAATCTTGTTCTTAAAGAAGTAGCTGAAGTTCACACTACACACGAAGGAGCTTCTTCAAGCTCTGCTCGAGAAACTTTTTCATCACAAACTTTGACAAAATCTGGAAGACCACAGCGTCAACGCCAACCGCCAGTACGCTTGCAAGATTATGAGGTAACTCTTGATGATGAAGTTGATAATGATGGAGAATTGGTACACTTGGCTTTCTTTGCAGATAGTGAACCACTGATATTTGAGGAGGCATAATTCCTTGGTGTCTTGCTTCTTCGGTGAGGAGCTCTCTCGTCACATCCTCACTATTCCTCTTATTCTGGGTCATACTTCTGATACTAGATTATGAAAGAGATCCTGCATTTTTAGTGCTCCTATTAGGGACCTCATTGAGCTTTAAAGGCCACAGCCTCAGCGCACGATGGATACAGTGCGGATTTGGCAGCTTCCCATTTATCCTAAGATTCGGCTCTTTATCTGGAAGCTTGCATGGGACTATCTTCCTACTTGCTCCCTACTCTTTGGGAGGGGTCGACCATCTAGCCTACTTACTCTTTATATGGTTTGAAGGAAGAGATTGCTGACCATGCCATCTTCACCTGTATCAAAGTGAGACAGATATGGCAGATTTTGGGTCACCACCCATGGAAGGATGGTTCTGATCCTCGGCGTATATCTTTTCTGGATTTTATCCGTCGGGATGGTCGGAGGGGTATCCATCAGCAGGGCGCTACTTGGGCCCATTTAGCTTATCAGATCTGGTTATCTCGGAACCTGCTTATTTTCATCGACGAGATTGTACCTCCCTATAGGATAGTCAGGATAGCTATCTCTTTATCTGCTGAGTACAAACTCTATCATACGGCTCTTGATTCTGACACTCCTGGCCTCTGGGGCTCTTCTACTGTCTCGGCAGCTCACCGGCATATGGTCTTCATCTTTTGGGAGCCACCACCTTCATGGTTTGTCAAAATCAACTTTGATGGGAGTGTTCGGGGCAGATTTGCAGGTTTGGCTTTTGTTATCCGTTGGTCTGATGGAGCTATGTTGGTAGCAAGGGGATTCGGCCTTCTCGACTCCTCTGTTCCTTTGCAGAGCTTTATGCTGCTTGGGCTGACATCTCCTACGCCATTCGTATCCTTGGCACTCACTGT
The DNA here is from genome assembly GCA_900491605.1 of Calamus simplicifolius. Taxonomy (NCBI): domain Eukaryota; kingdom Viridiplantae; phylum Streptophyta; class Magnoliopsida; order Arecales; family Arecaceae; genus Calamus; species Calamus simplicifolius. The sequence goes on from UESW01004698.1 coordinate 563,062, forward strand.
CTTTTTATTGAGAAAGATTCTTTTACTGTCATTCGATGGCTCCAACAGGACTCATGCGACCACCATCTACCAATCAATCCCTTGATCTGCGATATCTGATATACTATTCAGGTTACTTACAGTATCCAGATTCGGCATGTCTATAGGGAAGCTAACTCAACGGCTGACTGGATTGCTATTTGGGTGGCCTATCATTCCGATTCTTGGAACTAGAAGCAAGAAGACCCTTTCCCAATTGTACTCAAATAAATTTTGTTTTCTAATGTATCGGATTTGATTCGCACTAGAATGATGTGATTATCTATCTGTACCAATAAAAAATAAAAAATAAAGGATGCTTATATGAAGATGTGTCAAAATTCTTCTCTTGACGTGATGTTGGTGAGAGGCATAATCACAAAAAGGGCGACAAACAAGCCACGTTAGTCAAGATACAATACAAAAGGATGGAAGAAAGTTGCCTCAACCGATAACTTAAATTGAAAACTACTTAACAATGACCCATATTTGGAGCACATCATCATGCCAACCATACGCCGTATTAGCTCGAGATGAGTTGTTTTTTAAACCGATGTTATTAGACATCGATTTAACAAAATAACATTGAAGGCAAATGTTTTGTAGAAATGATGTTAAAATAAAAAATATTATTTTGCCATTCAACTTTCATCTCATCTCTCCTGATTTGTTGCGTCAACAAAAAGTTTTCACTAGCATAGCAAAGGGTCAAGCAGAAAGCTTCACTTTAAAAAAACGTCACTTAAAATGATAATTTTAATGGCTTCTATTACCGCCTCATAAAGAGGATTTTAGTTTCTCTCACGGCGCAGACTTTGGTGCGTTAAATTTTCGTCCCTAGCGGCATAAAGTGAGTGAGAGAGGCAAAAGACAAAGGCCGTTTAGCTTTGGGTTACTGGGAGTAATCACTCTGATATTAAATAATTTTTTTAATATCCTTTTGCATGAAAGAATAGATGATATCGATAATTAATTTTATATAAAATTTAGTTGCAATATGTTGTTTGTGTTTTTTTTATCATTATTCAAAGTTTATAATGAAGTTGAGGCGATGATAAGAAAGATAAAGCTTAAGATTTATTTTTTATTTTATATGTAATTTAAAATTTTATAATTATAAAATAAAGCTTAAGATTCTTATTTTTCTAATAAGGAAAAGTCTTTGTACACCGCCTTTGGTGCAGCAAGTCCTACGTGGGTTGCACCGCTTTTCCTTATTGGTCCACGTAGATCCTACGTGGACTGACGATGCGGGACGGTATGGCTCTGCTACGATGTTACGTTCTGATCGTGACGTCCATTAAAAGCGCTTCGCCTTTATTTTAAAAATGGTGTACAAACAAAAATACCCTTTCCCTCCAGCCTACTTCTACCGTCATTTTTTCTTGGATTATATATGTGCAAAAGAAACTCTTTCCGATTCTAAAACATTCTTCCCCCTCGCTCTTGTCTTTCGGATGCAAGAAATTAGTCCAAGGTTTAAGCTAGATCCTGAGCCTCGCTTTGAGAGTCCGGTGTCAAGTTTTGCTCCTGTTTTGATTTTTGATCGAAAGAAAATATTTCAGTTTCGAGGATAGAATATCGAAGACTTCTTCATAATCTTCTTGAGAAAATGTCATCCGAAACAGGAAGTAAAAAGTCCTTATTCCCATTTCTTTGTAAAGCTCCTTTATTACACTAACTGTTTTTTGTCGTTAGAAGAAGTTAATGTCTAAGGAAACCGTTTAATGCGTGGGTAACCTCCTTAGACCAAAAGAGTTATGACATTCTGGGAGTCATTAGTGTTTGTGTTTTTTTTGCACATATGCCAACACCTTGAGTTTAGTGTTTTGTAGCACAAATGTCATACTCTTTTAACTAGGATGTTATACTTTATGAACTGGGGTGTCGTCAGAGTGTTTCGGCCTATATTCCCAATTATTTTATGTCTGTATAGCTCTAGGGTCATCATTTGACAACTCGGGTGTCCTACGATTTTCTAAATTCAATTTCAGCTAGGGTGTCCCAATATGAGAGCTGGTGACGGTTGGGTCGTGGCTTAACGGTTACATCCGGGGTGTCGTTATATAAAAACTGGGGTGTCGAAGGTTTGCAGCTGCAGTGTCGTAATGTTTTCCTTGAGTGTCGCAAGGCTGTGGTGTCGTCGGATTATTTCAGAGGTGTCGTAAGTTCTATAGCTAACATTTGGAGCTAGGGTCTCGTCATCTGATAGCTCGGGTGTCGTAGGTTATTTTCTGGGGTGTCGTCATGTTTACAGCTATGAGAACTGGGGTATCGTAACAGTCTTTCTGGGATATCGTAAGTTGTTTTATAGGGTGTCATAGGTTGTTTTCTCGGGTGTCCTATCGTAGTTTTAATCAGGAGTGTCGTTTGTTTCTTTCGGGGGTCGTATCATAGTTTTAATCCTTTGCAACACCATAGTTCAAACATCACGACATCCTAGCGATAATGCTACAACACCAGTGCTTATAACGGACGCTGAAGAGAAGACCCACGAAACCGCAAGAGGAATTCGCCCAAAAATCATTCGCGATACCCTAGTTGAAACGTTACGACACCCTAGCGACAATGCTACGACACACATGCTTACAACTGACTCTGGAGAAAAGCCTCGCGACACCCCAAGAGGAATTCGTCCGAAAATCTTCATGACACCCTAGTTGAAACTGAACGACACCCTAGCGACAATGCTACGACACCCATGCTGATAACCTTCGCGATCGAAAAGGCCTGCAGTGTCGTAATGTTTCCTTGGGTGTCGCAAGACCGGGGTGTCGTCGGATTATTTCAGAAGTGTCGTAAGTTCTATAGCTAACATTTAGAGCTAGGGTGTCGTCATTTGACTGCTCGGGTGTCGTAGGTTGTTTTCTGGGGTGTCGTTAGTTCCTGCCTAAACAGTTTCAGTTAGGGTGTCATAATATGTGAACCTTGGTGTCGTTAGGCCCTGCCTGACCAGTTTCAGCTAAGACACCCATGCTTATAATGGACGCTGGAGAGAAGGCCCGCGATACCCCAAGAGGAATTCACCCAAAAATCTTCGTGACACCCTACTTGAAACATTACAACACTCTAGTGACAACACTACGACACCCGTGCTTATAACCTTCACGATCGAAAGGGCCTGCAGTGTCGTAATGTTTCCTTGGGTGTCGCAAGGCTGGGGTGTCGTAAGTTGTATAGCTAACATTTGGAGCTAGGGTGTTGTCATTTGATAGCTCGGGTGTCGTAGGTTATTTTCTGGGGTGACCTCACGTCTACAGCTATCCGGAGTGTCGCAGGTTGTTTTCTAGGGTGTCGTTAGTTCCTGCTTGAACAGTTTCAGCTAGGGTGTCGTAATATGTGAACCTTAGTGTCATTAGGCCCTGCCTGAATAGTTTCAGCTAAGACACCCGTGCTTATAATGGATGCTAGAGAGAAGGCCCGCGACACCCCAAGAGGAATTCGCACGAAAATCTTCGCGACACCCTAGTTGAAACCTTACAACACTCTAGCGACAACGCTACGACACCCGTTCTTATAACCTTCATGATCGAAAAGGCCTGCAGTGTTGTAATGTTTCCTTGGTTGTCGCAAGGCTGGGGTGTCGTAAGTTCTATAGCTAACATTTGGAGTTAGGGTGTCATCATTTGGTAGCTCGAGTGTCGTAGGTTATTTTCTGGGGTGTCGTCACGTCTACAGCTATCCGGGGTGTCGCAGGTTATTTTCTGGGGTGTCGTTAGTTCCTTCCTGAACAGTTTCAGCTAGGGTGTCGTAATATGTGAACCTTGGTGTCGTTAGGCTCTGCTTGAACAGTTTCAGCTAAGACACCTGTGCTTATAACGGATGTTGGAGAGAAGGCCCATGACACCCTAAGAGGAATTCGTCCGAAAATCTTCGCAACACCCTAGTTGAAACCTTACGACACCCTAGTTGAAACCTTCACCCATTGCTCCAAATGCAGGAGATGATACTGTAGTTTCTCAAACTAGAATGGAATTCAATTCAGCAGATGATGTATATACTTTCTACAATGGATATTCAAAAAGAGTTGGTTTTGGAATTACAATAGTGTGTAGCAGGACCAACAACAAAAAATAACTTTGCTTCAAGCACCTGGCGTGTTGGAGGCAAGGAAAATCTAGAAAAACAAAGAAGAGTATGAATCATAGGGATACTGAAAAAGTTGATTGTAGGTTGTTTTTTATATGGGGTGTCGTAGGTTGTTTTATGGGGTGTCGTTAGTTTCTGCCTGAACAGTTTCAGCTACGGTGTCGTAATATGTGAACCTGTGCTAATAACCAACGTGGGAGAGAGGGCTCGCGACACCCAGGAGGAATTCACATGATAATCGTTCGTAACACCCTAGTTGAAACGTTATGACACCCTATCAACAAAGCTACGATACCCGTGCTTATGACGGACTCTGGAGAGAAGGCCCGCGAAGGCTGGGTTGTCAGATTATTTCTGGGGTGTCGTAAGTTGTTTCATAGGGTGTCGTTCGTGACACCCTAGTTGAAACGTTATGACCCCTTGGTATAAACTTATGACACCACTACAATATATTTGAACTAGGCAGAAATTTTGACGTCACCCTAGTTGTAATTCGACGATACCCTAGTAACTCAGCTATGCCATCTTTTCGAAAAAAGTTGCATAACGTGGCTGGTTGCTATGGGTTTGCGTATCAGTGATATGATCATGGCGCTTCTAGTGTCCTTTCATATTTCTCTGAGGTTGGCATAAAAAATTTTCTGAACCCTAGAGGTCTTTCGTTTGTTGCTCGAGAAGCCACTGGTGTCCTAAATTTCTTCCACAGTTCTTTCTTCCATCTACTTCATTCATAGAGATGAGTGCTTTCATTTGTGGACGACGACCGTGAACAAAGAAGAACTGAAAGGAGAAAATGGCGGAACAAAGCAAAGACATCGTTCTTTATTCGAATGAGGATGCGACTCCTTTAGGTTTGTTTATCCCTTTGTTAAGATATTATGTCATCCTCTCTTAAAATGTCATGACACCCTAGTTCATACATAATGGCAGCCAGCTGACAAGTATGTTTTATCCCCTGTTTCAGATGGCATGAAAATTATTCCAGTCAGGCCAGTGAAGGCTTCCCAGTTGTTTAAGAATAGTTTCAGGCTAGCCGTATACATTCAGAAAGTTTGGAAGATGGGGTTTACGACACAACATACAAAACTTATATGACGGACCCCATTTGGTACCTTCGTCGACATGCAGATGTTCACAGTCGATGGGCGACTTCTAGCAGACATCATAAGATGTCACAATGGAGGCAACGAGTTTATTTTCTATGGCAAGCCGGTTTTATTCAGTGCCAACGAAGTCGCACTTATTCTGGGTCTTCCAGCTCATGGGACGAAGATCGACACGTCCAACCAGTTGTTCAACGGAAGGTTGTTCAGACGATTTGGCCAGGGTTTAGATCTTCGTCAAAAAGTATTGGAGAAGTTAATATTTCAACTCCGATCATCCAAGACACAGGAGGATGTCGAGGACACCGTCAGACTATGGATCGCCTACATGTTTGCCATGTTTTTGACTCTAAAGTCTAATCAGACATGTCCATGGTATCTCATCCAGCACTTGGATGACTTAAGTCAACTAGAGAGGATCAATTGGGCTTCGACAAACAAGGAGTTGATTGTTCTGGCTCTCCCAGAAGTCGCTGCTTGCTTGCGTTCCGAGGAGCCGGTCCACTCAAAGAGAGCAAACAAGGTTTGGAGGCAGCCTACCCTGTTCGGATGCTCGGCAGCACTGGTGGTAAGGTTTATTGAGATGCAAAAAGAGTCTCCTTAGTATAATTTCTTTGTTAATATTACATTTTTTCATATTCCAAAATTATCATGTTCAGGCGTGGTTCCTCGAGCATACATCAATGTAAGCACCAGCATATCCCGATAAATTGCCCTGGTTGTTGAAGTGGTATGACAACCAAATGAAGATCCAGTCAGTTCGGGTTGCCAACATGCAGCCTCACGAGTTGGTAAGCTAATACATTGCTCCATTGCTCTGACCATATTTTTCTACTTAATATGTTAATATTTCCACTTAATATTAATTTGTTTATCATCTTGCTTTGCAGAAGGAGGGAGCTACTATACCACTGTCACAAGAGCGCTGGCTTCTCACTCAACAGACAGTAGCATCGCCTGAACCAACAGATAGCTGTGCAAGCTGTGCCGAGTTGAGGATTGAATTGGTGTGTTAAGGATCAACTCGACGATGTCAGACACATGATGGCCATTGTTGAAAGCCTCCTCAGTTCACTGCTCAGAAAGGAAAGCAATGTAAGAAATGAGGAGGACAAGGGAGACGGAAAGACAGAGGAGGGGCATCCCCTGAAGTGTCTTCACGAGCCTGGGAATGGAAATACTGAGAGAAGAAGAGGGAGGAGGACCATTCTTTTGAGTGTCCAACTAAGCCGGGGAATGCAAAATAGAGGATAAGAGATTGGAGGGGGATTCCTTGGATGATCAAACAGAGTATGGGAATGGAAATAAAGAGGAGGAGAAGAGGGGGGGGGCATTCTACGGAGAGCCAAGAGGAGTCCAAATCTGATAATAAACTTGGCACCCCTGCGCCAAAGGATGATGATAGGGACATAGAAATCGTTGGAATGCCTTCGCTTGTTAAGAGGGTTAAAAAGGAGCCGATGAAGCGTAAGGCATCCAAGGTCAGAGGAGATTCTTATGAGACAATGCATCCCAGAAAGTCGTCGAAGATAGTGGGTACATCAAAGGCCAACATAACAGTCGAAGATGACCACATTGTTATAATTTTTTTTGAGCGAACGAATAACCAACAAGATCGTGTACACCAATAAGTTAGGTGGTGCTATAACAAGAAAAAGTCTTCGAGATCTCATTAACAATGATATGAAAATGGATGATGTAAGTATCTCAAGAAACCTTTTCTCGTTGTTGATTTTAGAATATTATTAATCGATTTACATTGCATTGGTAGATAATTGATGTCGGCCAGGAGTTTTTGATGAGCACCTGGACAGAGCATCCGGACCGATACCATAAGTGTATCTTTGCATCAATTTTCGTAGCCGCCATGTGTTTGACTTCTCCATTAAGTGCTCATGAACTCGTGCAACATCAGGGGCTTCGATATTTGACAATGTATCCGATGAAGATAAGGCCCAGTTCCAGTTTCTTTTCACCATAATCAACTCGAATAATTCGCACTGGCATCTGATGGCTGTCGACATGGAAAGAAAGGTGTTCATGCACCTGAATTCATTAAAATGCAATGCTAGGTACAAGGCCAATGCAAAGAAATGACATAACATTCTTGGCCACATATTCCATATATACTGCGACAAGGAAGATTCGGATTGCCCAAGCCAACCAGCCGGATCGCTGGATTGCGGCCTATACTGTCTAAGATACATGGATGCCTTGCTCGATGGGACAATCCTGATATGAAGATAGATTTTACGAAAGAGGAAATAAGAGATTACCGTAGATAATTAGCTGCGACGATATTGAGAGAAGGCCTCAATCAGAAGATCAACGACTTTGTGACAAACTATTTTTAATTTATTCATTCTTCTTTGATTGAAAATTTCATGTAATTTATTCATATTGACACTGTTTCAGATTTAATGCAATTGAAAAATTTTTATATTGAGAACAGTGGTGTCGTCAATTTATTCATATTTATGCCTTTTCTACTTTCCAGTTTCATAAGTTTTCATATATGATGTGGTAAAATGAAAACTAGAGTGTCATAAATTAAGAACAGGGGTGTCATTACGCGAGAGCTGGGGTATCGTTACACGAGAGCTGGGTTGTCATCGATTGAAAGCTATGGTGTCCTTACATGAGAGCAGAGGTGTCGTAGGATTTGGCCTTTTAGGTGTCGTCATGCTAAAGCTAGGGTATCGTTATGCGAGAGCTGGGGTGTCATCGATTGAAAGCTATGATATCCTTACGTGAGAGCAGGGGTGTCGTAGGATTTGGCCTTTCATGTATCGTCATGCTAAAGCTAGGGTGTCATTACGCGAGAGCTGGGGTGTCGTCGATTGAAAGCTATGGTGTCCTTACGTGAGAGCAGGGGTCGTAGTATTTGGCCTTTCGAGTGTCATCGCGCTAAAGCTAGGGTGTCGTTACGCGAGAGCTATGGTATCGTCGATTGAAAGCTATGGTGTCCTTACGTGAGAAAAGGGGTGTCGTAGGATTTGACCTTTCAGGTGTCGTCGCGCTAAAGCTAGGATATCATTACACGAGAGCTGGGGTGTTGTAGTATGCTAAATCGTGGATGTCATCCCTCCCCCGCCTTAACGGTCCCCGCACGGATGTCGTCGCTTTAAAGCTAGGTTGTCGTTAGGCGAGAGCTGGGATGTCATAGTATCCTAAATCTGGGATGTCGTTGCTCCCCGCCTTTTAACAGTCCCCGTACGAGTGTCGTCACGCTAAAGCTAGGGTGTCATTACGTGAGAGCTGGGGTGTCGTCGATTTAAAGCTATGGTGTTCTTACGTGAAAGCAGGGGTGTCGTAGGATTTGGCCTTTTGGGTGTCGTCGCGCTAAAGCTAGGGTGTCGTTACACGAGAGCTGGGGTGTCGTCGATTGAAAGCTACGCTGTCCTTACGTGAGAAAATGGGTGTCGTAGGATTTGGCCTTTCGGATGTCGTCACGCTAAAGCTAGGGTGTTGTTGCATGAGAGCTGGGGTGTCGTAGTATACTAAATCGTGGATGTCGTCCCTCCCCTGCCTTAACAGTCCCCGCATGGGTGTCGTCGTTTAAAGCTAGGGTATCGTTAGGTGAGAGCTAGGGTGTTGTAGTATGCTAAATCGCGGATGTCGTCCCTCCCCCACCTTAACAGTCCATGCACGGGTGTCATCGCTTTAAAGCTAGAGTGTCATTAGGCAAGAGCTGGGATGTCTTAGTATCCTAAATCTGGGATGTCGTTGCTCCCAGCCTTTTAACAGTCCCCTCACGGGTGTCGTCGCTTTAAAGCTAGGGTGTCTTAGGTAAGAGCTGGGGTGTCATAGTATGCTAAATCGTGGATGTCGTTCCTCCCCAGCCTTAACGGTCTCCACATGGGTGTCATTGCTTTAAAGCTAGGGTATCGTTAGGCGAGAGCTAGGATGTCGTAGTATCCTAAATTTGGGATGTCGTTGCTCCCAGCCTTTTAACAATTCCTGCATGGGTGTCGTTATTTTAAAGCTAGGATGTCGTTACACGAGAGCTAGGGTGTCATCGATTTAAAGCTATGGTGTCCTTACGTGAGAAAAAATAGCCTAATTACAAAGCAACGACATCAGTGCTTAAAAGAAACTCTATCGATGAGACTAAGACACCATAGTTACAAATCACTTCATTTGTGACCAAGACACCCTAGTTACAAAGTTACAACACCCATGTTTTATATATGCTCTTATGTTAATTGACTCAATACATAAGCATCAAACTCGTCCATCAAAGTTTAGGAAGGTGGTACAATTCTTTCCATGTCCTCTCCGGTGTTAATTGACTGCATACAAGTCTGCCTGTTGCTTGAAGCAGCTCTTATTTCATTTTGCATTGGTGGAGCATCAATGGTTGCCTTGACCAGATTTTTTCTTGATCTTTTTGACTTCTTCTCGACTCCACTCTTTAATCTGTTCTCTCTTGGGCGACCTTTCATCCTAATTTACTCAGGATTTTGAATTACAAGCTCTGTACTTGGCTTAGCTGCGCAGTTAGCATCCATGACAATTTTGAATATAGGTGTTAGACCATCCATCACTAAATTAAATGCATCTTCAGACATGGAGGCTATCTCTGCGAGCTTCATCATCCGATGACTCAGCAAACTATATCTACAATCAATAACATAATGTTATCGAAAATATATATTAAGACATTTCAAATAAAAAATTGTCACTATGTACCGTGATTTTGTGTGCTTTTATCACAACCTTCAGTATTGCAGTCGAAATCGTCGAATTGGTATTCATATCCTTGCACCATCTCTTTAAGAAGTATTTATCTGGTAAACAAAATATGTCGCTTTGATGAATAACCAACAAGGCATGCCTACAAGGTAACCCTTGAACTGAAAGGATCGACACTAGCATTGGACATCCTCAATATTTCTATTGTATGACACAATATAATCTTTGATCATCTCCTTGTCGATTCCATCAACTTCAATCCTTTCATACGACTTTATAGAATATACAACAGTTATCATCTTCCTTGATCAATTTAGTATTTGATGTAGCCATTTCAAGGATCTCATTCTAAATTTTTAAAAAATGCGCCTTATACCTTCCTGCAGCTTATCTTTCAAAAGGTGATGATGTCTTTAGGAAAGCAATCGTTTGCAATGTCATATTATCTTTCTTATTTTCTACCTCGTACCTTTTCTCCATGGCATCTTCGTACTTACCTATGAACTCTGTTAGTGTAGTCTTCAAATTTATAAACCCATCGAAGAAGTGATTGATGCCCTCGCTTCTTTGTGAAGATGACATCTCTGTACATAATTTTGTCAAAAAAAGAAGCGTTGAATGCGAACATTAAACAAAGACAATGACATACAAACCTGTGAAGAATATATCCTTTAGGTAAACTGAAACCCATTTATCCCGATATTCGTAAAGGACATTGAACCAATCGATAGCCTTACATTCTTTATATTTCTCTATAACATGTGCCCACCTTTCCTCGAATGACCGTATGGTCAATGAATCATATATCGCCTCATCGAAATCAACCATAAATTTGGGATTTGCTGTGCAAATGTGGCCAATCTTTTCAGGTATCTTCTTCAATATATGCCAAAGACAAATCGATGTCGTGTGTTAGGAAAAACCTCCCTAATAGCAGTCTCGATTGCCTTATCTTGGTCAGTTATTATAGCAATAGGTGCTTGACCATCATTTGCATCCAGCCATGACTGAAAAACCCATTTATATGTGTCAGTACTCTCAGACAACAATGCGCAACCAAACAAGGTGGACTGTCCATGATGGTTGACCCCCATGAATGGATAAAAAGGCATTTGATATTTATTTGTCAAGTAGGTTAAGTCAAAGCTTAGAACATCACCGAAGTATGTGCATGCCAATCTTGACCTTGGATAAATCCAGAAGGTATACCTGAGATGACCATTATCATTAAGGTCTAAGGTATAGAAGAAATTTGGATTTCTGAGTTGCATTTCTATGAAATGGATTACCATCGACTGAGCATCTCCTTCTTTCAGCTTAGACTGACGTTCGCGACAAATGAAATTACGAGCATCCTTCTCTGTGAAATCCAATTGTCTTCTGCCCCCTTTTCTCCTTGCTATGGCAGAGTATATCTGAGTTGTCGGCACATTCACGGCATGTAAATTGCTGATCTCTGCCTTCTCTGGTGTGCTGATCCTCCTATGCGACCTAGATAACCAATTGATGTTATGGACATCCGATGGTTATGTTCTAGAGAAACCTCAACCAATATCCACTTACCACTTGTAGCATTCAGTCTTACTTTTATGGATGTCATACAATCAACTTTTTTAGTATCCCTATGATTCATACTCTTCTCTGTTCTTCTAGATTTTTCTTGCCTCCAACACGCCAGGTGCTTGAAGCAAAGTTGTTTTTTGTTGTTGCCCTGCTACACATTGTTGTGATTCCAAAACCAACTCTTTTTGCATATCCATTGTAGAAAGTATATACATCATCTGCTGAATTGAATTTCATTCTAGTTTGAGGAACTACAGTATCATCCCCTGCATTTGGAGCAATGGATGAAGGTGCACGGCCAGGAGTGTGCTCAATTTCTTTCCGATCTATAATTTCAGCATCGTCTGTGGAAATATAGGCACACAGTCATGAACAATGATATCCATAGATTTAGTTGTCAATATATCCTGACAAAGCATGAATACACCAAGGTTAAAAAAGTACAACACCTTTTAAAGTTAAAGATATGAACTTACAACAGCCGAATTTAGAAGTCACGACACCCAGTTTACAAAAAATGACACCGAAGCTGTAAAATGACGACACCCATTCATAAGACATTCAGGCAGGGCCTAATGACACCAAGGTTCACATATTACGACACCCTAGCTAAAATGTTCAAGTAGGAACTAACGACACCCCAGAAAATAACCTGCGATACCCCGGATAGCTATAGACGTGATGACACCCCAGAAAATAGACTACGACACCCGAGCTGTCAAATAACGACACCCTAGCTCCAAATGTTAGCTATAGAACTTACGACACCCCAGCCTTGCGACACCCAAGGAAACATTACGACACTGTAGGCCTTTTCGATCGCGAAGGTTATAAGCATGGGTGTTGTAGCGTTGTCGCTAAAGTGTCGTAATGTTTCAACTAGGGTGTCACGAAGATCTTCGGGCGAATTCCTCTTGGGGTATCGCGGGCCTTCTCTCCAGCATCCATTATAAGCATGGGTGTCTTAGCTGAAACTATTCAGGCAGGGCCTAATGATACCAAGGTTCACATATTACGACACCCTAGCTGAAACTGTTCAAGTAGGAACTAACGACACCTAGAAAACAACTTGCGACACCCGGATAGCTGTAGACGTGACGACACCCCAGAAAATAACCTACAACACTTGAGTTGTCAAATGATGACACCCTAGCTCCAAATGTTAGCTATAGAACTTACGACACCCCAGCCTTGCGACACCCAAGGAAACATTATGATACTGCAGGCCTTTTCGATCGCGAAGGTTATAAGCACGGGTGTCGTAGCGTTGTCGCTAGGGTGTCATAATGTTTCAATTAGGGTGTCGCAAATATTTTTGGGCGAATTTCTCTTGGGGTGTCGCGGGCCTTCTCTCCAGCGTCCTTTATAAGCATGGGTGTCTTAGCTGAAACTGTTCAGGCAGGGCCTAACGACACCAAGGTTCACATATTATGATACCCTAACTGAAACTGTTTAGGCAGGAACTAACGACACCCCAGAAAATAACCTATGACACCTGAGCTGTCAAATGACGACACCCTAGCTCCAAATGTTAGCTATAGAACTTACGAAACCTCTGAAATAATCCCACGACACCCCGGCCTTGCGACACCCAAGGAAATATTACGACACTGCAGGCCTTTTCGATCGTGAAGGTTATAAGCATGGGTGTCGTAGCGTTATCGCTAGGGTGTCGTTCAGTTTCAACTAGGGTGTCACGAAGATTTTCGAGCAATTCCTCTTGGGGTGTCGCGAGGCTTTTCTCCTGCGTCCGTTGTAAGCATGGGTGTCGTACCGTTGTCGCTAGGGTGTCGTAACATTTCAACTAGGGTGTCGCGAATGATTTTCGGGCGAATTCCTCTTGGGGTGTCACGGACCTTCTCTCCAGCATCCGTTATAAGCACTGGTGTCATAGCATTGTTGCTAGGATGTCATGATGTTTGAACTGCGATGTCGCAAAGGATTAAAACTACATACGACCCCCAAAAGAAACAAATGACTCCTGATTAAAACTACGATACAACACCCGAGAAAACAACCTACGACACCCTATAAAACAACTTACAACACCCCAGAAAGACTGTTACGACACCCCATTTCTCATAGCTGTAAACATGACGATACCCCAGACAACAACCTACAACACCCGAGCTATTAGATGATGAGACCCTAGCTCCAAATGTTAGCTATAGAACTTACAACACCTCTAAAATAATCTGACGACACCACAACCTTGCGACACCCAAGGAAAACATTACGACACTGCAACTGCAAACCTTCGACACCCCAGTTCTTATATAATGACACCCTGGATGTAATTGTTAAGCCACGCCCCAATCGTCACCAGCTCTCATATTGGGACACCCTAGCTAAAACTGAATTTAGAAAATCGTAGGACACCCGAGTTGTCAAATGACACACTAGTTTATACGGACAGGAAATAATGGGGAATATAGGCCAAAATACTCTGACGACACCCCATTTCATAAGGTATAACATCCTAGCTAAAAGAGTATACATTCGTGCTACAAAATACTAAACTCAAGGTGTTGGCATTCGTGCAGAAAAATACTAAACGCTAAACAGTTATGACTCCCAGAATGTCATAACTATTTTGGTCCAAGGAAGTTACCCGTGCATTAAACGGTTTCCTTAGGCATTAACTTCCTCTAACGACAAAAAATAGTTGGTGTAATAAAAAGCTTAACAAAGAAGTCGGAACAAGACTTTTTACTTCACTTTACTTCCTGCTGCGGATGACATTTTCTTAGAAGATTATGAAGAAGTCTTTAGTAGCTACGTATTTCAGCCTCGAAGCTGAAATATTTTCTTTCGACCGAAAATCAAAACATGAGCAAAACTTGACACCAGACTCTTAGAGCGAGGGTCAGGATCTTGCTCAAACCTTGGACTAATTCCTTGCATCTGAAAAATAGAGCGAGGGGGAAGAATATTTTAAAATTGAAAAGAGTTTCTCTTGCACATATATAATTCAAAAAATATGGCGGTAGAAGTAGGCCGGAGGGAAAGGGCATTTTTGTCTGCATACTATTTTTAAAATAAAGGTGAAGCACTTTTAATGGACGTCACGATCAGAATGTAACATCGTAGCAGAGCCATGCCGTCCCGCATCGTCAGTCCATGTAGGATCCACGTGAACCAATAAGAAGAGGCGGTACAGTCCACGTAGGACTTGATGCACCAAAGGCGATGTACAAAGACTTTTCCTTCTAATAATAATACATGTGCAAAGATGACGCCGAAGATGGCCCATTGGAAGGAGGATGTTTGGATGTGATTTTAGAGGCTTGCAAGGAGTATTTCGTCTTTTTTGGCCGATGGATTTCATCTCGGTTTTGTAATATTGTCCCCATTGACGGCCTCGTTCATTTCTTTGATAAAATCCTCTTTCACACACCAAAGTTGCATTTTTTTGCTCGATCCGATGAAAGCTTTTCATTGATACAATAAAGCAAAAAAGAGTAAGATAAAAATAAAAAATATCATTTTAAATAATATTTTTTATTTTAATATTATTTTTATAAAATATTTATTTTTGATGTTATTTTTGTTAAATCAATATTATTTAACATTGATTTAAAAAATAGCTTGACACGAGACACTAGAATTAAGTTTGAGTGCCTACCAATCATAGCTTGACATAACAAGCAGAACTTTACGCTCGAGGCCAACTCAACCTAAACGAAACGAGGAGATCAGGTCGATCTTCTCTTCTTTTCTTTCTCAACGATCATAAATTATGGACTGACATGTAAGATTCATTAAAGAATTTTTCTTTAATAGACATAATGGCCAAGATCTTAGAATAAATGATTTTTACATGAAAACATAAACCAAGAATGCGTACCTTGATCCATTGATATTTGTTGACGAGAAACAGAGACTGTTAATGATAGATTGAGTTTCTCCCTCTTTCCTAATTCTCTTCCGTATCTGCTTTGATGGTCAAACAGACTTATATATAGGAGAGAGAGGACCAATCTGATAATACGATAAGTTTCTCTCTTCATCAAAGAGAGGTTATCAGATAACAACTTCCCAAAGATAAACCAATAGGAAATTAGCTTTATTAAACCATCATTATCACTTAAATTTAAATATCTAATAAAATCAGATATCATAATTATCATTTAAAATAAATAAATGATAAATCAATCATATATCCATGTGGGCCACATAAAAGGAAACTCTAACATTATCCCACTTGGCCCATATGAGATATTAAACATACTGGTTTAATAATCAATCATAATGCGCATAACAGAAGCTAATCCTTCATAATATTGGTCAAACATAAAATCATCATTAAGCAAAAACTAATAAGGATCATGGCGGTTGTATGCTATTATTTTGACGTACTCCCTTCCATGTATCACATTACTAGTTCTATACTTAACATGACCTATAATGGGAATTGCAATAAGGTCTAACAATAATGTCTTTGTCAAAGACAAATCCTGTTAACATTCTCATAATTCATTTATGTATATATACCAGCATAAGAAAATATGATCCATAAGTGATTCAGAAATAATAATTAATTGAGCTCAGAGTGTCAAATACATAAGGAACTTAAAGCTTTAAACATAACATCACTAATGGTTTTCAATAATGCCCATTCTTTCGACATGTTCATGAAATGTCTTTGGCGGCAACCCTTTAGTCAACGGATCTGCAATCATGAAATTGGTGCTAATATGTTCAATTGACACTCTTTGTTTCTGAACTTCTTCTTTAACAGCAAAGTATTTCAATTCCATATGTTTAGCACCCTTTGAATACTTGTCGTTTTTAGAAAAGAAGACTGCTGCGGAGTTATCACAATAAATTTTCAGCGGCTTAGCAATACTGTCGACAACCCTAAGTCCTGAAATAAAATTTTGCAGCCATAAACCATGAATTGCGGCCTCAAAGCATGCCACAAACTCAGCTTCCATAGTAGATGCAGCAATGACAGACTGCTTTGCACTTTTCCATGAGATCGCTCCTTCAGCTAAAAGGAACAAATAGCCAAATGTGGACTTTCTAGTATCAACACATCCAGCAAAATTTGAGTCTGAATATCCCTTAACCTCAAGATCATTAGATCTTCTGTAGGTAAGCATGTGATCCTTCGTTCCTTGCAAATACCTTAGTACCTTCTTTGCAGCTCTCCAATGATCTATTCCTGGATTACTTTGATATCTGCCTAGCATCCCGATAGCAAAACTGATGTCTGGCCTGGTACATGTCTGAGCATACATCAAGCTACCAACAATTGATGCATAAGGTATTTCTTCCATTTGTTTGTGTTCCAATTCATTCTTTGGACATTGCATAAGGCTGAATTTATCTCCCTTCTGAATTGGGACAACACTTGCAGAGCATTTGTTCATCTTGAGTTTTTCAAGAACTTTATTAATATATGCCTTCTGAGACAAACCTAACATTCCTTGTGATCTATCACGAAATATTTCGATTCCAATCACATAGGATGCCTCACCCATATCTTTCATTTCAAAGTTCTTAGAGAGAAAATTCTTGGTCTCATACAATAGGCCAAGGTCATTAGTAGCTAGCAAGATATCATCAACATACAGAATCAAAAATATGATTTTGCTCCCACTGACCTTCAGATATATACACCGATCAACGGTGTTTTCTTTAAATCCAAAGGATGTAATGGTATCATTGAACATAAGATACCATTGTCGGGAAGCTTGCTTAAGTCCGTATATTGACTTCTTCAGTTTACACACCATGTGTTCCTTTCCTTCAAATAAAAAGCCTTCAGGTTGGTCCATATAAACCTCTTCATTCAAACTCCTATTTAGAAAGGCAGTTTTCACATCCATTTGATGCAACTCTAAATCATAATGAGCTACTAGTGCCATAATAATTCTAAATGAGTCTTTCTTAGATACTGGAGAAAAGGTCTCTGTGTAGACAATGCCACACTTTTGAGTAAAACCTTTGGCAACAAGTCTGGCTTTACAACATTCAATATTGCCATTTGAGTCGGGTTTGGTCTTAAAGACCCATTTACACCCAACTCTTTTACAACCTTCAGGAAATTCAACAAGATCCCAGACTGCATTGTAATCCATTGATTTTAACTCATCTTGCATGGCATCTAACCATTTAGATGAATTAGCACTTTGCATGTCTTGTGAAAAAGAAATTGGATCATCATTAATACCCAAATCAAAATCTGATTCTTGTAGATAAACTACATAATCATCAGAAATAGCGGTTCTTCTTTGTCGTTGAGACCTTCTTAATGCTACTTCATTGGGTTCATTTATTGCAAGTTCATTAGTAATATCATCATTATGTGGTGTTTGATCATTAATTTGTTGTTCTTTAAAGTTATTAAAAGGTTCAACAACTGTAGGAACAACAACTTGAGAAGAAGTTATAGGTAAAGAAACTTGCACCTTAACTTCTTGAATTTCCACTTTATGTGGTTCCAAACTCCCACTAATTTCATTATTCTCAATGAACCTTGCATTTTCATATTCAACAATTCTTGTACTATGGTTAGGACAATAAAATTTATACCCTTTTGATCTTTCTGGATAACCAATGAAGAAACCAGTGGTTGTTCTTGAGTCCAACTTCTTTTCATGTGATTGTAAATCCTTACTTCCGTCGGGTAACCCCAAACATGTAAATGCCTCAAAATGGGTTTCCTTCTTATCCACAGTTCAAAAGGAGTCTTTGGAACAACCTTACTAGGAACCCTATTTAGCAAATACATAGCGGTCTTTAAAGCATGCATCCACAATAATGAGGGTAATGATGAATTGCTTAATATACTCCTAACCATGTCCATTAGAGTTCGATTACGCCTTTCTGCAACACCATTTTGTTCTGGTGTTTCAGGCATTGTGTATTGAGCACATATGCCATGCTTTTCAAGGAATTTGGCAAATGGACCAGGGCATTGTCCAGATTTATCATACTTTCCATAATATTTACCACCTCTATCAGACCTAATAATTTTTACTTTTCTATCTAGTTGTCTTTCAACCTCATTGATAAACACTTCTGGAGCATTTACCGATTGAGATTTTTCATGCAATAAATAGACATAGACATAACGTAAAAATCATCAATAAAGGTGATAAAATACTTTTCTCCACCAAAAGATGGAACATCAAAAGGCCTACATATATCGGTGTGTATAATTTCAAGGAGTTGTTTACTTCTTGTGGCACTTTTCTTGATTGTTTATTTTATGTGTTTTCCTTTAATACAATATACACAAATCCCAAGATCAGTAAAATCTAAATCGGGAAGGATTTCATTCTTTACTAATCTCTCAATTCTTTCTTTAGATATATGACCCAAACGTTTATGCCACAAGTAAGCTGATTGTTCATTTACTAAACCACGTTTAGTACCAACATTATGATGCAAGGTTAACAATGTCTCAGCAAAAAGACTATCAAGCTTAAATTTGTACAAACCATCAGAAAGAATACCATAACCAATAAGTGATTGTGTTTAAACAAACTGAAACATCCATTTCCAAATTTAAAAGAATATCCAATTGAGTCAAGTTTGGATAAAGAAACTAAATTACGAGAAATAAAAGGGACATAAAGTGTTTGAAAAAGATCTAAATGATGTCCAGTGTCTAGAATCAAATGATAGGTTCCAACAGCTTCAACTAGAACTTTGACTCTGTTTCCCATTGAGACAAAGTTTTCATTTGGGTTTATGGTTTGGATCGTAAGGAATCCCTGCATTGTATTAGAATCATGAGTGGTACAACCAGTATCAATCCACCAAGTATTATAAGGAACTTCTATTAGGTTTGATTCGAAACATACAAAAGCTGTAGGCTTACTTTTCTTTTCGAACCATGCCTTACGTTTCAGGCAATCTTTCTGATGGTGTCCATGCTTTTTGCAAAAGTGACACTTATCATCCTTTTGTTCCTTCTT
Organism: Calamus simplicifolius; assembly: GCA_900491605.1. Lineage (NCBI taxonomy): Eukaryota > Viridiplantae > Streptophyta > Magnoliopsida > Arecales > Arecaceae > Calamus > Calamus simplicifolius. The sequence continues at coordinate 582,461 of UESW01004698.1, forward strand.
GTGGATTTGAGCAAATGACCCATTTATCTTTAGTGGTCGTTGCTTGCTCTTTCCTTTCTTATATATCTTTGATTTCTTTTCAGCTCCTTGCTGACCCATGAGATTAATAGAATGGTTTCCATGTTTCTTAATTCTTGCTTTCTCTTTAATGAGCATACTTTGTAGTTCATTCACATTCCACTTATCCTTCATAGTGTTATAGCTCATATGAAATGAACCATACTCAGGAGGCAAGGAATTGATAATGAATTGCACTAAAAAATTCTCATTCACTTCTAATCCCATAGTCTTTAGTCTTGCTGCTATGTTTGTCATTTCAACAACATGCTCATGCATAGTATAAGAACCATCAAACTTAATGTTGGTTAAAGTACTCATCAATGTCCCAGCAAGTGACTTATCAACAGAGTCAGATTGGGAATGCGCTTCTACAAACTTCATAAATTCCTTAGCACTTTCAATAGCAGAATTATGGACTTGATATTGTTTGCTACAGTCATTCGCATGAACATCAGGCTAAGTCTGTTTGATCTTTCCAAGACTTATGAAAAGACCTCTGTTCAGTACTGCTAGAGTCAGTAAGAGCAGTGAGTTTCTCATTTATGAGTGCCAAATCAAGATACAGAACACCAAGATGAAACTGAACTTGTTCGCGCCATTCAGAGAAATTAAGCCCATTAAAAGTTTGAACAGACATAGATTGTGAATGAAGAGAAACATGAATAGTTGCTGCAAATATAGAAAACATGCTCACATATTAATGCTTTGAGTAATATATTTCAGATTCCATCAAGTAAACAATAAGTGCATATTGAAGTTCTCCTTTGAGTGATATAACAATATACAACAATAAACATAATTGATGCTTAATTTTAATTTTACGTACTTGGCAATTATATATACTCAAATTAGATAGTTTGCTATCTTTGGATATGCTAAACATACCTAACCAAGCATATTAATTAACCACATCATGTCCACAGATTATAAAAAGACTAGTCAACCTTTGGACGATCCTTAAATATTTATAATCAATAAACTTCAATATACTCATAACAATTAAACAATTATGTTATTCATTTATAAGCATCACATAATTATGAGTAATTGAATTATTTAATTAAATTTGATACCTATAAACTTTCAAATTTGGCCACTTTGGTGACTAACAAATTACATAATATAGACATCAAATTTAATTAATGATAATATCTTGCGTGAATACTAAAGACTTAAGTGTACCCACATAATTTTATATAATAAGGCTTAACCTGTACCTTAGGTTTAAAAATGAACCTTATAACCACATAAATTTCCCAAGGATCAATGGGCTTTTCATGTTGAAGCAAATAAAACGAAAAAAAAACTTAACCACCACACCAGATTCCCATGATCACGCGTGAGCTTTTCATGGGAACCAAATAAAAATTGAAAAAAAATACATGATTTCTGCTTCTGTGTGGCCTTTCGTGCGTTAAACTTTCTTTATTCTTTATTTATCTCTTTAATGAATAATAAAAGATCAAAAGGAGGAAATAGGGGGAAAACAATGATTCGAACACCTTACCACTATCTTATTCTAATCACCTTATTCATAATAACGGATATATATATATATATATATATTTATAATGAAAAATCATAAATTCTTTAATCAAGGCTTTGATACCACATGTAAGATCACATGTAAGATCCATTAAAGGATTTTTCTTTAATAGATATAATGGCCAAGATTTTATTGCATGAAAATATAAACCAAGAATGCGTACCTTGATCCATTGATATTTGTTGACGAGAAACGAGAGACTGTTAACGATAGATTGAGTTTCTTCCTCTTTCCTAATTCTCTTCCGTATCTGCTTTGATGGTCAAATAGACTTATATATAGGAGAGAGAGGACCAATCTGATAATACGATAAGTTTCTCTTTCCATCAAAGAGAGGTTATCAGATAACAACTTCCCAAAGATAAACCAATAGTAAATTAGTTTATTAAACCATTATTATCACTTAAATTTAAATATCTAATAAAATCAGATATCATAATTATCATTTAAAATAAATAAATAATAAATCAATCATATATCCATGTGGACCCATAAAAGGAAACGCTAACACGACAAGCTTTAAGGGTCTCCCCTTGGTACATGCGCATTTTTTTATGTTTTTTTTGGGTGCTTTTTGGTGGGAGGTCTGCGTTTGAATCTTCGAGGCTAACTTTGGAATGTGAGGCATGAACCAAAAAGGGTGGGGAAGCACGCGGGCAAAGCATCGCTCCAGAATGAGCACCCTGGCGTTCTTGCCCTTCTATGTCCCTCCCAGGTCAGCACTTCCGTCGCTTGCTAGATATTTCAAATGAGCACATTAATAACCATATCAAATTATCAATATTCTGAATGAAGAGGATATAGTTAAAATAAGAAAACTAATATAATAAAAAAGCTAAGCAGCATAGTACAATGTATTCAATTTTATTTAATAATATTTAATATTATTAATATAGAAATTCATTCTTCGATTTGGATGTACGTTGTCAGAATCCGAATAGCGCTCTTCCGTTTGGACGAACATGTAAGACAGCTTTCACGCAGAAAACACAGAGGGTGGTCCCTACGAAAGACCCTCCGATGCTCAAGTCAATGAATATTCTCTCAACAAACAGATAAGGGGGAGAAGGTTATTGCAGAAGAATGCTCCAAACAGGGAGTCTAGAGAGCAATGGTCTCTGCTTCATTTTTGGAGGTTCAAAATTGCATTCGAGAGCCTACCTGGGAGGTCTTAGGACTTTGCATTTATGCACCGCTGAGATGGTAGGTCGTTACCTAATTTTTTGGGCATGTTTTAAGTAGTTGAAAGCCGAGTTGGTTGGAATCCCATCGGTTATGGGGATTAATAGTTGAGGAGGCTATGGTAGATCGTGGACGATGTACTGTATTTGAATTCTATTTCTGTTTTAAAAAGTTTACTCTGAAATCTCTGTGATCAGGGCAGTTCATCTTCTAGGATGTTTAGCATGATTTGAGGCAGAACGATGCTCACGTTTGAGAGGGTGAGGCTCGGCCCTGCTGAGGCACAAAGATAGCTCAGCCTGCCGAGGTATGAGGATGACTCGGCCCTATCAAGGTATGAAGATGGCTCGGCCTCGCCGAGGTATGGAGATGGCTCGACCCTGCCAAAGTATGAGATGCCTCGCTGAGGTATGGAGATGGCTTGGCCCCACCAAGGTATGGAGATACCTCAGCTTTGCCGAGGTACAAAGATAACATGCAGTGAGGCTTATCCTTTTCTGATTGCAGCAGCTAGTGGGTCAGAACCCAAAGGAGGGTTTCACCACCTTTTACGTCTGCCGACTGATGCGATGAAATTTTTGCCCCGCATCACATGCCCCCAACTCTCTAGTCTGAACATAGGTTCGGGCATAGGGAGTAGAGTCCATATAGCTCAATCTTATTGATGGGATTTGAACTAACAAAGGTACGTTATGATGGCCTCATAAATGCCAAGCTGTCATTCCATCATTTCTTTTCATCAAAGAGCCTCTTTGATCTCACCCAAGGACATCTGATGGAATGACGCATGGCAGATACAGAGATCGTCACTTCAGAACCAAAAGTCTGCGATGCCTAGGGTTTTCCACTGATAACATCTCGTCTCTTTATCGAGGCAGTTTAACAGGGGTGAGGTGTGCCTTTTTTGTTACGCTTTTCAAACTCTTGGTGCTTTCCCTTCTACGTAAGACCAACTCTTTCCGATTAGAGGGACCTGAGGCGAGTGCTTTTTGTTCATCCCAGAGATATGAAACGCCCGGTTGACTACGCATCAACGATGACCTCGACATATTTGAAGAGGATCCGCCATGAATATTGGTTCTCCAAAAAGACTAGGCTGCAAGTACCGGGACCTAAGCAGAGGGTTACGGAGTAGTTGGAGTCCGGAGCTTTCTTTTACAAGGAAAGCCTGCAAGTGGGTCTTCGCTTTCCCCTCTATCCCTTAGTGAAGGAGATAATGGCATTCTATGGCATCTGTCCTACAATGGTGGCACTGAACAGTTGGCGCTACATTGTAGGATTCATTTCGATGTGCATGCTCGTGGGGGCGATGACGACCATTTCCTTGTTCCAAGCATGCTACAGTCTTGTCTTCCCAAAGAATGCTGAATGGCCCTTCATCGAGCCTCGAAGATCTTTCAAGAGGATATCAGATATTCCATCTTCCATAAAGCGATGAAAATCTTGATTTTTCTTTGCCGAATGAGATACTGGATTTGATTTTCCCCGAGTGTAGGCGAATTTTCTCATGGATTCGAACGAGCGTCTAACATTATCGAGGCAAGAGAAGAAAGACTTTGACACCCTTTTCAGCAGCAAGGTGCTCTTGATCAACATTCTTTTGGCCAAGGATGCCCTCTGTAATGTCGGATTCAGTTCTATCGACCCTCGATGTAAGCTTTGCCTTTACATTTTGTTTGTCGGGCTATGCATGTTTATGCTTAACTAAATCTTGTTGTATCTGCAACTGAGAAATTAAAAATTGAAGCTCAGTTGAGGGAGAGGCTCGGTAAAAGAGCTAGGAAGCATAGCTTCGAAAAAGGGCATAAATATGAGAAGAGGCCTCATTCCCCCGAATTGAGTCCAAAAGAAATAAAAAAGGTCAATTTAGTCAGCAGTCTCCTTCACCAATGAGGAGGGAAGAAGAGACTCTAACAAAAAGGGAGGGAGAAAGATTGGCTCCATTGGAGGAAGAGCCGGTGATCGAGGAGAATCCGAGGGAAGAAACTGATAGGGCTCCAAGCCCAAGAGTGATGGTGCTCTTGGATGAGTCCAAAGGAACACCACCAGCTAGCAATTTGGTCCCTCTCCTAGACGACAAGAACCCTTCCCTAAACAAACTAGAGGCCTAGAAGAACCCTCAATCAAGGAGTCTCTCTTCATGGAGGTGAGGGAGGCTGAAGAAACCATTGAAGAACGTGAAGAGTCTTATGCTAAAGAACTTCTTCCCGAAGAACCAAGGGAGGCTAAGTAAGCAGCCAAGGATCGGGAAGTGCCTTTGGCAACGGAAGCTGACCTGGCGAAGGCTCCTAGTTCAGTTCCTCTTGATGTCGAGGAAGAGGCATTGGTTGCTCTGATTTGTTCTACCCTCGAGCAAGAAGAAGGTCCTTCCGAAATGGAACCCAACGAAGAAGATCTCACCTCCATCGAGCTCAGAAGATCAGGCTTGCCGAGGGACATGGAGTTCTTACCTGACCTCAGCAATTGCAATATTAGAAAAATTGTGACTGTCTATGTCTCCCGGGTAAGCAAAAATTACGATGATCTCTTTTCTTTTTTACTTGTCAAACTGAAGTTCATTCGTTGGAGAATACTGAACTTCGGGATAGAGACAACAAAGTCTCTGAAGCGCTAACTAGGGCCAAAATAGGTCATGAAAACCTAATGGGCCTTAAAAGCCCATTAACCCCTTATGTATGTGAATGAGAAATTACTTTAGTCCCACATCGGAGTTCACTCGGACCATAGAAGGAGAGCTTGAGGGTGATGCGAAGCATCACCCTCGCGCACGCGCACGCGCACGCACGTGTTTTTAGATGATGCAGACGGTAGAAACTGATCAGGATTGAGATGAGGGGCTGAGATCAAATGATGACTTGGATTGATCACAACCATTGGTGATCGCTGATCAGGATTGATCATGACCGTTGATGATTTGACCGTTGGAAGGTTGACCAGTCAACTGGTCAAGGTTGACCAGTCAACGGTTGACCGGTCAACGGTTGATCATCAGGACCGTTGATAAGGTGTCCCTTCGATCAAATGATAAGTCAATCGAACCGTTGATGATAAGGCGTCCCTTCAATCAAACGGTTGTCATGTCAAAAGACTTATTGATAACGTGATTATCAGATCAGTGAAAAGACTTATCTGATAACGTGATCATCAGATCACAATTATGAAAGGGCTTATCTGATCTTCAGATCTTTAGATGCTCTTATCTGATAACATGATCTGGAAGTGAATGGGCTTATCAAACATCCTTTGATCAAAAGAATTCGAAGTAAGGTTGCTTCCAAATTTGCTTCTCTTCCAAAGGGCATCTGCCCTATCGCCAGGAAATTTGACAATTCAAGCATACTTTCCTACAATAGTGCATTGAAAAGAGAGTTGCATTCTTGGTTCGAGGTGAATTGTAGTGCTGCTTTCATCTGTTGTATCTAAAGAAGCAAGTCAGGCGAGCTAGTCTCTGCGCCGGCTACACATCGGTCATCAGCTGCCCCCGAAGAAAAATAAAATAAGCTTTAGAGCTTTTCCTTCCCTCTCTTTACTTCTTGTAATAAAATATTCTTTTTGCTGCCTTGCTTCTGTTCTAAACTTCAGTGGTCGAAGCCAATAACCAGACCGCCTTTTATAAAAGCTCAGTTCACTGATTCTGTTTTCCTCGGATCTATATCTGCCTCACGTTGATTTCCTTATCAGATCTGATGATGATCAGACATTGATTTTTAGCTCTAGATGCATGTACAATTGATGCATGCAAGAAGTTCATCGATTTACAATTAGGCCCTACTCAAGGAAGTACCGGCTACTAGCTGAAAGCAAAATAAAATATCTTTTTGTGCCTTGCTTCTCTGTAACACAGATTGATTCTGTTTTCCCTCAATTGCCTCATATGATCTGAGTATCGATTATTTTTCATAATTCAGCAAATTCACTTAGGCCCCTCGGAAGTAGCCTAGGAAGGCAAACATGAAAATAGTTCAACTCTACCGAATTATGAAAATGTAGCTAGGCCATGTTGAGATACATTTTGGTTTTGCCGAGGTATAGGATAGCTCGGCTCTGCCAGGTATAAAGGTAGCTCAGCCTCGCCGAGACTTCGACTTGGCAGTTATTGAGCTCTGCTCCCGATGTGGGTTCGCCGGTGTCATGTGACCCCCCTATGGTCAGCCTTCTACTCTTTTTCATAAATTGAAACGTATTGCTCGCTTTTAATTTGCGAGGCCTGTGATTGAGGAAGAGCGACATTTCTACCATGGCAGTCCTTTACTCGGTCTCGAAGCACAACTCCTAGTATACCCATTGAGAGTGAGTGAATGGGTGACACATGGCTGTTCGAAGGTTGGAAAGTGTTCATCTCGTTGGGAGAGAAGAAACTCTTCGCATCCTGCTCAAAAGCACATGAATGTGTGACACATGGATGAACGGGGATCGAAGCGCTAGGATCGATGAGCTTTGATTCTCCAGCTCTCTCTTGATTAATGGCTTTTGTCTCCCCATCCGATGGCCATAAAAAGGGGAAGGAAGAGCACTGCTTGCAGCCAAACAAAAAGTTCTTTTTGACTGAGAGAGAGTTCGAGAGAGTTTCACTTATGTTGACATCGAAGGTGGAGGAGTTGGCCTTCCTCTTTAGTATTCGAGTTGGACTTGAGGGATCGGTTGAAGAAGCTGCTGAAAAGCAGACACCCATAAGGTGCTGAAGAGTGACTCCGTCGGATCTCACAAAGCCGTGGGTGAGGCGCCATCGGAGACAACTATGAAATCTCTTCTTCAACATGTAAGCATGAAGAAGAGAAAGGGAGTAGGCTATAGAGGTCATACGGGAAATATGAAAAAGCATTCTTGTATGACTTCCTCAGGCTTTCTCTAGCTAATGGTTGTTGCTGTTGTTCCACCAGAGGAGATGCATGAGGATTTGTCAGGCATCTCCCTAGTAAATGATTTGAAGTCTAAAATAGGCATAACGCCGCCTCATATTCCAGACCTGACGGCTTTGCCATCCCACAGAGTTCGAGGGCGATCTTCGTGATTTCCTGAAGTTAGAACATAATTATCCTTTAGAGGAAGTCGCAGTAGCTGTGAGTGGTTTTTCGTAGATAGGAACTTTTTCTTCTTGTATTTCCTATGCCATAGGACACTTGTAATTATCTGTAATAAAATTTTTTAATAAATAAAAATGTTCTTTTTTCAGCTACCCATCTTTTGTGTGCTAGACATTTTTTGTTTTAGTTGATTAGGCTTCACGAAAGAAACCATAGTTTTCTCGGTCTTACCAAGGTATGAATATGACTCAATTATGCCGAGGTTATATCAAGACTATTTGTCCGACCAAGGTACAGAGAAAGCTCGGCCGTACCAAGATTTGGAGAACTCCAATTAGCCTTGCTGAGGCCTAGAGGATCTTTTACTTGGCCCTACCAAGGTACGGAGAAATCTTGGCCGTGCCAAGATTCGAAGAACTCCGGTCGGCCTTGCAGAGGCCCAAAGGAATTTTTACTTGGTCTTACCAAGGTACGGAGAAAAGTCGGCCGTGTCAAGGTTTGAAAACTTCGATCGGCCTTGCCAAGGCTAAGAGGACTTTTACTTGGCCCTACCAAGGTACAAAGAAAGCTCGGCCCTGCCAAGGTTTGGAGAACTTCAGTCAGCCTTACCGAGGCCCAAAGGATCTTTTACTTGGCCATGCTAAGGTACGAAGAAAGCTCGATCGTGCCGAGGTTCGAAGAATTTCGTTCGGCTTTGTCAAGGCTCAAAGGATTTTTTACTTGGCCCTACTATGGTACGGAGAAAGCTTGACGTGTCGAGGTTAGGAGAACTCCGGTCGGCCTTGCTGAGGCCTGGAGGATTTTTATTTGGCCCTGCTAAGGCACAGCGAAAGCTCAATCATACCAAAGTTTGGTGAACTCCAATTGGCCTTGCTGAGGCCCGAAGGATCTTTTACATGGCCCTGCCAAGGTACGGAGAAAGCTCGATCGTACCAAGGTTCGGAGAACTCCGGTCGGCCTTGCCAAGGCCCGAAGGATTTTTTACTTGACCCTACCAAGGTATGGAGAAAGCTCGGCCATGCCGATGTTCGAAGAACTCCAGTCAACCTTGTCGAGGACCAAAGGATCTTTTACTTGGCCCTTGCAAGGTACGAAGAAAGCTCGGTCGTGCCGAGTTTGGAGAACTTCGATCGACCTTGCTGAGGCCCGAAGGATTTTTTACTTGGCCCTGCCAACGTACAGAGAAAACTCGATCGTGCCAAGGTTCAGAGTTATGGACCCATGGATCAATAATTGAGCCAGACCTAAATTTCATCAACAACTCAGGGAAGAAGATGATTATCAAAAAGGAACTTTTAAATTAAAAAGTAAAGTTTTATTACAGCGAAAAAAATGCTCTGTTTAGATATACTTCACTGATAATACACTCGAAGGTTGTCAGAGTTCCATGTCTAAAGAATAATCCTTCTATCGAGGTCTTAAAGTTTGTAGGTGCTAGGTCTGACGATTTCTGTGACTTGGTAAGGACCTTCCCAGTTTGGGGCTAGTTTTTCTTGTTCCGTCAGCTTGGAGACTGATGCCTTGCAGAGTATGAGATCGCCGGGGAGGAACAACTTTCCTTTAACTTAGGAGGAGTGATAGCGGGCCATACACTGCTGATACATAGCCATTCTGATTTGGGTCTTTTCTCTAACTTCTTCGATTAAGTCGAGGTTGGCCCGAAGCTGCTCCTCATTTGACTCCTTCGAGTAGCTTTCAACTCTTGCGAAGGTAGACCTATTTCCACTGGGATAACGTTTCGGTGCCAAAGTCCATTCTGAAAGGGGTCTCACCATTGGGGATCCTCTGCATCGTTCAGCAGATCCAGAGGACATGATGAAGCTCGTCCATCCACCTGTCTTGTGCCCTTTTGAATCTGGCTTTGATACCTTGTAATAGAGTTTGATTCGTTACCTCTACTTCGTCATTGGTCTGTGGATGACCACCCGAGATGAGCCGATGGCTGATACCAAGATCCTCGCAAAATTTTTAAAACCTCAAATTGTCAAACTGCTGGCCATTGTTCATGATGATGATGTGTGGAAGACCAAATCAGCATATGATCGACCTCCATACGAAGTCTCTAGCTCGGGCCTCGGTTATCTGAGCGATTGGCTTGGCTTTGACCCACTTTATGAAGTAGTCTATGGCTATGAACAAAAACTTTCTCTGCCCAGTCACAAGGGGGAACGGGCTGAGGATGTCCATGCCCAATTTGACGAAGGGCCAGGCAGAGGTGATGGGAATCAAGTGCGCAGATGGGAGCCTTTGGATATTTGAGTGATGCTGGCATGAGTCACAGGCTCAAACGAGGTCATCCGAGTCTTTCTGCATAGTCGGCCAGTAGTATCCTTGATGTAATATCTTATGGCAAAGAGCTTGGCCACCCAAGTTATTGACACATATGCCTTTATGGACCTTCCGCAAAGCATAATCGGCCTCTGATGGCCAAAGACATTTGAACAGTGGCATAGAGAAGGAGCGCTTATATAGCTGATCATCGTGCAGGATAAATGGGATGCCTGCATCTTTAGCTTTCTTGCCTCCTTTCTGTCTGCTGAGAGGGATCTATCTCTAAGGTAATTAAGAATTGTTGCCCAGATGTGACAATCCAAGAGGGGGAGTGAATTGGGTATTATAAAAATAATTGCGCAGATATGTGCTTATCACTAATCAAAATTTAATCGGCAGTGGTGTAGTGATGTGAACACAATAATATCACAGAAATTATGCAAGCAATCACAAACACAAGAAGGTTTATAGTGGTTCGGTGCTAAATCTAGCACCTACATCCACTCCCAAAAATCCTTTGGGAATTTCACTCCAATCGTAACAAACGATTACAACCTCTAGCCTTCCCCGGCTAGCCCTCTTGTTTATACGGCACAAGCCAACCAAACCCCTAGCCTTTCCCGGCTATTCCTCTTGTTTCACAGCACAAGGCAGCCAAACCCCTAGCCTTCCTTGGCTAGTCCTCTTGTTTCACGGCACAAGGAAGCCAACCCCTAGCCTTACCCTAGTCCTCTTGTTTATGGCACAAGGAAGCTTTACAACAAGAATATCAAGGTTTAAGTACAAGAAGCTCCTAAAATGAGCAAATAAAACAATGAAAGATCACTTTACAGATTTGGAGCTTTTGGCTTCTTCTTTGGGATGAAGCTTTGAGGAATGAACGAAGCCTTCTTGTGGTTGTTGGAGATTTGGATGATGCCTTCAATAAATTTGAAACTCTTCTTTGTAAGCTCTTGAATACACCGGATCTCTTCTTTAAATGTTATCAACCACTTGAATCAACACTCCAATAACTCTTGAAATGATTCACAAATGAAAGCTTAACGCTAACTTCTCACAAGTATTTTCAATAAGATTTTCACACGATTTTCTCCTCTATTTTTTTTTCTTTTCAAATCTCTTTTCAATCCCCATTTTCTTCTTGTAATAGCAGCTATTTAAAGCATTCCAACATCACAAATATCCGTTAGACTCAATAGGAATAAATGGAAAGTAAAATGGAAAGAAAAATATAACCGTTGTAAAATGTTTCCCTTGAACATTGAATGCATTGAATCCATTTGCGGAAGAAAAAACTCTGCCATAATCCAAGAAATCAAAAGTTAGATAGCTGAAAGTAGAAAATAATTAAATAAGAGAGAGAGAGAGAGGAGAGAGCACGCCCAAATATCCAAGAGGTAGCTGACCGGAATTAATTCCAGGTAGCTGAAGGGCTTGAAGACGTTCGAGCAAGTTGAAGTGAAAAACCACAAGCTAGCTAACCAGCTAGCTAACTTTGAAATCACACGACAGGAAGAAAAAGTTCAACCATAACAAAGTAAGGTAGTTAGCTTTCTAGCTAACTACGGCAAAAAGGTCCACGGCTGATATTCATCCCAAGAACCACTAGTTAGCTTTCTAGCTAACTATGGTAAAAGCTAGTTAGCTCTCTAGCTAACTAACCACAAATTCATACGGCCTGGAGTTCATTTCAAAAGGCATTAGTTAACTCTCTAGCTAACTATGCAAAAAGTAGTTAGCTCTTTAGCTAACTCAGCAATCATCCAACGTCCATGAAGAGAAGGATAGTTAGCTCTCCAGCTAACTGAAATTTTTATGCTCACGGCTTAGTGGAACCTGTGAAAAATAGTTAGCTAACAAAGAAAAGCAGTTAGCTCCCAAGGCAAAGCAGTTAACTAACAGGGTATGCTAGCTAGCTAAGAGAAGCATCAGCTAGCTCACCAGTTAGCTAAATAAAAGTGACTTTCGGCCAACACTGTTACAGGAAAAAATAGTTAGCTAAAGAAGACATTCAGCTAGCTAGGAAGGGAGGAAAGCTAGCTAACCAGTTAGCTAACAAGGTAAGAGTAAAGTAGCTAACTAGAGAGGGAACTCAGCTAGCTAAGAAGGAGGAAGCTAGCTAGCTAGTTAGCTATTTCAAAATTTCATACGCATAGAAAAATCTGCAGACTTCCTTAGCTAGCTGACTGAAATCCAGTCAGCTAATACAAAATTCCACTCGGCCAAGAAAAGATGCATAAATATCTTAGCTAGCTAGATCAAAAATCCAGTTAGCTAACTCAAAGATCCACACGTCAAGAAAAGCTTGCAGGGAAAAACAGTTAGCTAACAAGGCCATCCAGTTAGCTAGTAGAGGAAGTAAGCTAGCTAACCAGTTAGCTATTCCCAAACAATGTTCGGCCAGCTTGTGAAGGAAAAACTAGCTAACCAAAGCCATGATCCAGTTAGCTATTTTGAAGTCCAACACGGTTTTAAGAATTACAGAAATGCCATTAACAGCTTTCAATGGGATTTACAGGAATGCCATTGGCAGCTATAGAAATGCCATTGACTGCATTTAGTGGGATTTACAGAATGCCATGCTATGCTTTGAGAAACAATTTTTACATGATAAATCATCAAAAATAGATTTAGAATTTGAGAAATGAATGATCAAATATTGAAGAACCATGATAAAACATTTGGGCTTGAGGAAAAACATTTGAAATACAAATCCATTGGCTTATTTGAAAATGTTTTTCATGCTATAAGAAACAATACAATAGCTCATGCAAAGGTAGTTTTAGTCATTTATAAAACAAATATTTTGTGATACCTTTGAAGCAAAAGTCCATTTGAAAATTTCATTTGCCCTTTTCAAAAATATTTAGACTTGGAAAAATATAATTACATTACCTTCATTTTACCTTTGTAATACCTTTCTTTTGATATGAAGAGTAATCTAATTTGGAGTAACATCTTTTTGATGATTCACCCGAAATTTGTTTAACTTAACCACAAATCATTAGTATCATACTTAATTGTTTTTGATCATCAAAATCAATATGAGGTCAACAATTTCCTCTTTTTAATGATGACAAAACCATTAAGCATACAAAAGAAAATATATAAAATTCTCTTCCCTTTAATGTATATGCTTTTCTCTTTACATGCTATTCTCTCCCATGAATGTTCCATGAATATAATGTATGCTAATCTCTCCCATAAATGTAAATGAAGTGTATGCTATTCTCTCCCCCTTTTTATCATTAATCAAAAAGAGATGAAAGAATGTGCACAAATAAGCATTCATCAAGGAAAAGACATTAAGCATTCATAATACATTAAAAGGCATAAATACATAATACAAACTATTAAGTTCAATCATACAAGATATAATTTCAATCATACAACAAAGATACATCAAAGTTCATCAAGGTTCATAATCTCAAATCATAAAAACAACATATATCAAGGTTCAAAATACATCAAGGTCTAAATATATTAAAGTTCACAACAAAGTTTATATTATAAAAATTCTAATCTTCAATAGTAACAATAGATACAAAAATATTAATCATTTAATAACAATCATTATTCATAACTCAATTGATACCAATTTAAAAAAAACTTTGAATATAGGATCAAAATATCACTTTTCATATTGGAGCAAGGTAGCAATTTTATAGTTTGATATCAAAAGAAAATGCATCAAATCATTGCCACATATGAGAGTTGATACCACTTTCATACATCAAAGCACTTATAACAGTAAGATATTTGATATTCAATACATCATAGTGCTTAATGCATCAAAGTATCCAAATATTCAAGTAAGTTTCTTCTCCCCCTTACTAATTTAAAAACATGTTGAGATACAATATTAAACCATTTAGCTATTCCCAAACAATGTTCGGCCAGCTAGTTGTGAAGGGAAAACTAGCTAACCAAAGCCATGATCCAGTTAGCTATTTTGAAGTCCCACATGGTTTTAAGAATTACAGAAATACCATTAACAGCTTTCAATGGGATTTACAGAATGCCATTGATGGGATTTACAGGAATGCCACTGACAGCCTTCAGTGGGATTTACAGAATGCCATTGACTGCATTTAGTGGATTTACAGAAATGCCATGCAATGCTTTGAGAAATAATTTTTACATGATCAATCATCAAATATAGATTTAGTATTTTGAGAAATGAATGATCAAATATTGAAGAACCATGATAAAACATTGGGCTTGAGAAAAACATTTGGAATACAAATTCATTGGCTTATTTGAAAATGTTTTTCATGCTATAAGAAACAATACAACAGTTCATGCAAAGGTAGTTTTAGTCATTTATAAAACAAATATTTTTGTGATACCTTTGAAGCAAAAGTCTATTTGAAAATTTTATTTGCCCTTTTCAAAAACATTTGGACTTGCAAAAATACAATCATTACCTTGATTTTACCTTTGTAATACCTTTCTTTTGATATGAAGAGTAATCCAATTTGAAGTAACATCTTCTTGATGATTCACCTGAAATTTAACTTTAACTTAACCATAAAATCATTAGTATCATACTTAATTATTTTGTGATCATCAAAATCAATATGAGGTCAACAAAAATTGGGTTGATCCAAGACAGTTCAGCCTTGACTTGCATTACTTGGTCGGCATTCGCTATACTAGACTTCTCAATGACTTTTAGGTGGAACTTTCACTCTAGGTCTATGGAGTCCATGATGACGAGTCGAGAGAGAAGGTCGGCGCGAGTATTCTCGATTCTCGAAACCTGAATGATCTCAAGTTCGGAGAAGTTAGATGATAAATCTCGTACCTTTTGTAGATCAAACCATGTTCGGCTCCCTAGCTACAAATTCTCTTCGTACATGGCCGGCGACCAGCTGGGAGTTAGTGTAGACATTCAACTTTTTGACTTTCAGGTTGCAGAAAATTCGGAGTCCAGCAAGTAAAGCTTCATACTCAGCCTTATTATTAGAGACTAAAAAAGAAGCGGATGTCGTACTCGAATATGGCTCCTTCTGGCTGATGAGAACTAGACCCGCACCGGAGCCATTCATGCTAGAGGATCTGTTTACATGGAACAACCATAGAGCTTTGGTCTTCCCTTGCTTGGACGTCTCAGGTGTTGACCATCCTCTGGGATTATGCACTCAAGGAGAAAGTCCGCCAGAACTTGAGCCTTGATTGCTGAGCGAGATTGATAACGGATGTCATGCTCGCTCAGCTCCACTGCCCACTTTGCCATCCTCCTAGACACTTTAGGGTGATGAAGGATTGTCTTAATCAGCTGGTCGGTTAGAACTGCTACGCATGCACCTGAAAGTAGGGACGTAACTTCCATGCAAATGTTACTAATGCATGCACCATCTTTTCAATTCGAATGTACCTAGTCTTGGCATCCCGAAGCAGTTTGCCAACGTAGCAGACTGGTTTTAGATTTTATTCTCCTTTTGGGCCAACACTAAACCAATAGCACTCTTCGAGATTGCCAGGTACAAATACAAGATCTTCCTGAGCTTCGGGCTGCTAAGTAGCAGCGAAGAGCCAAGGTACTTCTTGAGATCCTTAAAAGATTTCTCGTAGTTCAAAGTTCACTGAAAATTCTTAGCCGAACATAGCACCTTGAAGAAAGGGAGACACTTCTCGGCAAATCGGGCAACAAAACGATTAAGCACTGCAATTCTTTCCATAAGGCGTTGCACTTTTTGACCAACCTAGGAGGCATCATCTCCTGCAAAGCATGAATCTTCTGGGGGTTATTCTCGATGCCCCTTTGAGAGACCATAAAACCCAGAAACTTTTTGGAGTTAACTCCAAAGAAGCACTTGGTCGAGTTAAGCTTCATTTGGTACTTTCTGAGGGTGGTGAAGCTTTATGTAAGATCATCGATGTACTGGGATGCTTCCTTGCTCTTCACTAGCATGTCATTAACATACCTTCATTTTTGGCCTATCTAATCTTTGAAGACCTTGTTGACCAGCCTTTGATAGGTCGCCCGACATTCTTTAGATCGAAGGGCATAACTCGGTAGCAATAAATACCCCAATTAGTGATAAAGACTATCTTTTCTTCATCTTCGGGCGCCATCCGAATTTGGTTGTAGCCTGAATAGGCATCCATAAAAGTTAGTATCTTATGGCCTATGTAGAATCTACTAACTGATCGATCCTCGACAGAGGGAAACTATCCTTCGGGCAGGCTTTATTGAGGTCTATGAAATCATTACAGATCCTCCACTTGCCGTTGGCTTTCTTGACCGTAACGATGTTCGCTACTCAGTCGGGGTAGTTTACCTTCCAAATGAAATTTGCTTTAAGGAGTTTGTCTACCTCTTCTTCAATGGCCTTTTAACGCTAAGGGGTGAAGCTTCTCTTTTGTTTGACTAGTCAAAATGCCTCGTCTACGTTGAGGCGATGGATAAGGACATTCGGACTAATTTTTGGCATATATGAGGCAGACTAGGCGAACACGTTGGTATTCCTCTGAAGGAAATCTATCAAGTCCTGTCGGGGCTTCCCTTCCAGCTGGGACTTGACCTTGATAGTTCGGTTAGGCTGAGCTTCCTCAAGTGGCACTTTCTTGAGCTCTTCAAAAGGTTCTCTTTGTTCGACAAACTCCTCTCGAGCATCAAGTTTGTCAACCTCGGGCTTTCAAGATTGGAGGTTGGCAACAAAGCAATATTGGGTAGCAGCTTGGCTCCCCCAAATGATCCCCACTCCCCATTTGGTAGGAAACTTCATGGCGAGTGTGGTACGAATATTATAGCTCCAAGGAACATTTGTCTGGGCCTACCGAGGATGGCATTGTACGATGACCGAAGCTTTGTTATCAGAAAGTCCATGTAGATGGTTGTAGTATAGGGCCATGTACCTACTCAAACCATCAGACTGACTATTACTTCTGATATAATTGTGTCGCCAATCCCATCAGGGTAGAATCCACAGCTCGGAGGTCTTCCATTTTCAAGTTCATTTTCTTAGAGGCATTAGAGTACAAAACGTTAATCGAGGTTCACTATCAATTAAAACTCTTTGTACATCATAATTGTTCATGTTCAGGGATACAACAAGAGCATCATCATAGGAATACTGTATCCCTCGAAGGTCTTCATCCGTGAATGCAAGTCCTTCGGATGGAACCCTCTTTGGTGGTTTTCTTCCTTGTTTGGCCAACCTTGGGAGGACCTGACCATGGAAATCATATTAGCATTGCCAGCGGCTGATGGGTTTGGCGAAGGTTGTTGTCGAAGCTCAGGTTAGCGCTCCGCTGTTGTCTGGCCCGGAGCTCCTCTGAACCGCTCCAACCTTCCTTGATGGATGAGTTGTTCAATCTCATTTCGAAGTTACTAGCATTCCTTGATATCAACATGCCAATTTATAATATTATTTTTTTATTTTATATTTTACTTTCTAAAAATATTTTTACCTTTGAGATTTACTATGTCTATTTCTCTCCTAATTCCTCGAAGGGTTTAGGTTAGATGGTGATGTTTCTGTAAAATTTTTTATGATGTATATGATATAAATAACTCATACTTTACAACAATCTCTTCAGATTTTGCATAAGAATTATATATTTTAATACAAATAAATAGCAAAAAACAAAGATAAACTAAAAAATAAATAACAATCGGTGAAGTTATAAAATTAGTCTATCGATAATATTTTAAAAATTTATTTTTATTTTTTATTTTTAAAACTTAAATCAACGTCTTGTTAAAATAAATAACGAGTAATAGCTGTCGAATATTAATCAACTTTCCGGTTACATTTCACCTTATCTAGAAAGTACTTTCTCTCTCTAATCGATTACCATTGGAAAGTACTTTCACCTTCTAGTAATTATTTCTCAATACCCGTTATTTCTCTTCGATTCCTTGCAGTCCGCTGCTTCTGCTTCTTCTTCTTATGCTTTTTTCCTACTCTCAGCCCCCGCATTCCCTTACTGGTTACTGGTTCACTTCCCGCCGCCTCTTACCGATTCAACAAACCCCAGCCTTCCCCCAGTTCCATCACTGGTTTCCACTCCTTCTTTCTAATCCCAATCCTCCTTCACATATTCCCCGGAAAAAGCTAAAGATAGATCAATGGGCTCTCTCGAATCCTGTTTCCATCTCCATGCGATCCTTGTTTTCCTTTCTTTCTTCTACTATCCCATCCATCCCGGTCACAGCGGGGGACTCCGCCCGAAGCGGCCGCGCCGGCGCCCTCCGCCTTGGACTGCAATGGCGTCCTCCTGACCTACGACGTCCAGCGAGGGCAGCGGCTCCGGCCCTTCGTCGGCGACCCCAACGAGCAGGCCTGGGCCTTCAACGCCACCGCCACCATCCTCAACTCCGGCACCACCGACCTTAAGGCCTGGGAGCTCCTCATCGGCTTCCGCCACCGCGAGATCATCATCTCCGCCTCACCCGCCGTCCTCACCGACGGCTCCTCCTTCCCCTACTCCACTCCCAACGACTCCGCCACCTCCTTCTCCGGCTCCCTCAACCCCGACCTCAAGTACCCCATCGAGGTCGCCGGCGACCTCTCCCAGATCCGCGCCGAGATCTCCATCGGCGGCACCCTCTTCGGCTCCCCTCCCCCCGCAGTCCCCCTCCCCTCCTCCCTCTCCCTCGCAGACCCCGCCTTCTCCTGCCCGGTCCCCCTCGCCCCCTCCAACACCTCCACCTCCATCGCCACCTGCTGCCTCCCCAACCCCGATTTCAACCCCAACACCACGACCAACTCCTCGTATGCCGACATCTCCAACTCCTTCCTCCCCCACCGCTCCGGCGATCTCATCATCTCCTACGACGTCATCCAGGCCTTCCCCAGCAGCTATCTCGTCCTCGTCACCATCGACAACCACAGCCCCCGAGGCCGCCTCGACAACTGGCGCCTCTCGTGGGAATGGATGCGCGACGAGTTCATCTACTCCATGAAAGGCGCCTACCCGCTCCTCGTCGACATCTCCGATTGCATCTACGGCCGACAGGGCGGGTACTACAAGGACTTGGACCTCTCCAAGGTACTCAACTGCCAGACCAGGCCCACCATCCTCGACCTCCCGCCGACCAGATTCAACGACACCGACCTCGGCCGCATCCCCTCCTGCTGCCGGAACGGCACCATCCTTCCGGCCTCGATGGACCCTTCGCAGACCTCATCGGCGTTCCAGGTCCAGGTCTTCAAGATGCCCCCTGCCCTCAACCGCACCGATATCTTCCCTCCCCAGAACTGGAGGATATCCGGCAGCAGCAAACTAAATCCCGACTACAAGTGCGGCCAGCCGATCCGCGTCAGCCCGGCGCTGTTCCCTGACCCCAGTGGACTGGAGTCGAACACCACCGCCATCGCTAGCTGGCAGGTGGTCTGCAACATTTCCACTCCCAAGGGGGCCAGCCCCAAGTGCTGCGTCTCCTTCTCGGCGTACTACAATAGCTCCGTCGTCCCCTGCAAGACCTGCGCTTGCGGGTGCCCGGCCAACCGTGGCAGCCGCACGTGCAATGCCACCGCCCCCGCCCTCCTCCTCCCGCCGGAGGCCCTTCTTGTTCCGTTTGACAACCGGACCGGCAAGGCCCGGGCTTGGGCTCAGATCAAACACTTCCCCGTCCCGAACCCGATGCCCTGCGGAGATAATTGCGGCGTCAGCATCAATTGGCATCTCAACACCGACTACAGCCAGGGGTGGAGTGCAAGGATTACGCTTTTTAATTGGGAAGAAGTGAACTTTGCCGACTGGTTTGTTGCCGTGGAGATGGGAAAGGCCTACGATGGCTACGAGGATACGTATTCATTCAATGGGACGAAGGAGAGGAACCACACGATCTTCATGAAGGGCCTGCCAGGGTTGAATTATCTTGTGGCGGAGACCGCTGGGCTGGACCCAAATAAGGATCCCAGGGTGCCAGGAAAGCAGCAGTCAGTGATCTCTTTTTCGAAGAAGACGACGCCTGGGATCAATGTGGCTGGAGGAGATGGTTTCCCATCAAAGGTCTTCTTCAATGGGGAGGAGTGTTCGTTGCCCGATATCATTCCGAGAGGCCAGGGTTTCAGGACTGGCCCTGGCGGTGCTGCTGGTGTCCTTAGCCTAGTACTGGCCCTGGTTGCTTCAAACCTTCTACTGCTTCACCAATAGCTCTGAAGCATGCTACAGCTGCTGATGATTCTTTGCTTCTTTCAATGATTGATTGATCGGTGAACTTGGAACAAAGTGAGTGTTTGCCATTTTGAACTGATTGGCAAAAAGCGTTGCAGTGATCAAGCATGGTTACAAAGTGATAGAGAAGTGTTTGCTCACATTCCCTAGCTGCACGCTTGGTTGAGGACATGGAACAGATTAGAGTAGTCCAGAACTACTCGAGTCGGTAATGTTTGATCTGCTCCCCTGTTTATGCAATGTTCAGTACTATCCTCCATTATAAACTCACTTCATCAGCTCCATTTAATTGCCAAACACCTTTTGCAAATTCTTGGCTTGAACTCTTTCGGTTTTGTACTTTCACCTTTGGAAGAAAGTGGAATGGAGGAGGCTGCCAGAGTTTGGACGGTTGGGTGTGGGTTGAAATTTTGAATTCAATACTACCATTTTGAAGGTTTTTTTTTTATTATTTCCTTGTTTGGGCTATTGATTGGCCAGGTCATCTGATATTTGGGATGGATTTACACGTGCCTCTTTTTCTTTTGTTTGGTTGTCTTCTTTTTTTTTTTTAATAATAATATTTTTTGATGGGCCATTAGCCTTCCATTTCCTTAAACAAAATCCCAGCAGGGAACTAATACACATTTTTCTCTTTTAGCTTTCGGTTACAAACATCTAAGAAACCTCATTGATGACTTGTGAAAATAATCAAATAAGAATCTAAAGCTGCATTTGGTTTTGGAGAACGATTTTTTTTTTTTTTTGTATTTTCTGGAAACAGTTTTTATCTTTTGTTTTTGATCTCTAAAAAATCATTTAATAAATGAAATTTTTGATGGGCCATTAGCCTTCCATTCCTTAAACAAAATCCCAGCAGGGAACCAATGCACATTTTTCTCCTTTAGCTTTTGGTTACAAACATCTAAGAACCTCTTTAGATGCCAATCTTATGTTGTGATTGATGACTTGTGAAAATAAAATCAAATAAAAATCTAAGGCTGCATATGGTTTGGAGAACGATTTTTTTTTTTTTTTATTTCTGGAAACAGTTTTTTTTTTTGTTTTTGATCTCTAAAAAATGCACTTAATAAATGAAAACAAAATTTATTTTATTTTTTATTTCCATTATAGACAATTAACTTCTAAAAGGTAGGGAAAAAAGTTAAAGAGAATAATGACAACTTCTATGTTTTCAAGTTTTTCTATGCTCTTCTTTCCTTTGATAAAAAATAATGCAAACATCTTTAAACTGTTTTCAGTTATCTAACATTTTGAAGTTGTATTTTTAGAAAATTATTTTTATTTTTATTCATCAAATACATTTTCACAAATATTTTCTATATTCTATAAAAATTAAAATAGGAAATAAAACTATTGTCAAAAACCAAACGCGTCCTAACTTGCTCCAAAAATCCACTCATGAAAAATTCCTCATATTAGAAAAATGTAGCATGTCATGTGAAGCAACAACACTCCATCTGAAAACTTAGAGATTGTTTGGTTAGAGGGAAAATAGGAGCACAAAACTTTTCTGTCCTCCTTTTTTAACTTTGATTCCAGAAAATAAATACTATTTGGAGGGGGTAGCATTTATTTTATCATGCTCTTTTCTCCTCCCACAAAAAACCTTTTCTCAGGAAAACCTTGTCCAAGAAAATATCAAATGAACATTTAACAGGTTTGTGCTGGACTGCTTGCTTGCCTTTTTGAGCAGCACGGGCTTTTATCTTATTAGAACATCTGGACAAACTGATGGCCTGTGTATTTATATTATCCTACCGTTCAGGTGGCAGTGGTTGGATTGATGCACTTTCATCAGTTTTTTGTTATGTATGCTGCTGCTGCTGCTGCTGCTGCTGAGGATGCAACATAATCTGCAAGACAGTGTTTCTCTGCCAGTATAAGTTAATTGATTTTTAGACTATGTAATCTGCAACAAGTCAGTAATATTTGTTATCTTTGCTGCATGCCATGTATTTATTTCCACAAAAAGTCTGCTTACTTACATTGTAAGCTCAACATTTTTCTCAACATTTTGAGACCTCATCTGTTTCATTTTTTTCCCCTGTTACTACCAGCAAGAGCTGATTGCTACCAGCTCACACCTACAAATATTCTTTTAACAGCAGTTTGCCTTCCCTTGCTTGATGAGCTCCAAAGATAATTTATGAAGGTTTTATTTAATCAGGTGTTGTGGTTTATAAGTGCAAGGTTTTCCTAGCTAAGCTATAGAGGTGGTTGTGCAACATTTAGTTTTTCCTCCTTCCAGCCATTTCTTCTAAGCCTTAATAAAATCCTTAATAGGTGTACTTGATTTCAGCACTTACTGTCAGTGAAACATATCTTCTCCGTGTTCAAAAATTTCATGGGTTTGCACTAGACCGCCTGCATGGCATTATGATCAGCACAAGGGTACTCGATCTAATTGTTGAAGCAAACCGAGAGTTTGGAGTGAGTTTGTATTATTGCCTTTGTTGAGATATGGATTCTTTGGTAACATTTAAGCAGTCAGCGAGCTTAGGAGAGGAGTCTTGCACAGTTCTATTTCAGTCAATAATGTTAAATCCGCTCCACATTTTTCATTGTTATGTGTATGTGTATCTTCTATATAGTGTTTTTCTCTCTATTAAAACCTCAGCCAATCAGCTCCCTTCCATTTCAGAAGACCTTTTGTTTAATTGTTTTTGTTATGTGTATGTAGCTTTTGTTAGAATTACTTGCAGAAGTCTGCCTGATTATCTTTGAAAATACCGATAAAAATTTAATCAGATGCAAGTTTTAGTGTCTTAGAGATAATTAAGGAGACTCATTCATCACCTGTCATTACCTGCCAGAGCTCTTGGAAGATGAGTTGTCTTTAAAACAGGTGTCATTTGACACCGGTTTTACATGTTTAACGTTGAAACCAAACTTTTTATGAAAAAAGGGTTAAAAAAAAAATACTATTTCAAATGATATTTTTTTCGTCCATCATGTCCTTTCCGAAGCAAGTCAGTGACCCAGCTCTTCAGCCCTCTGCCCGAGCCTCTTTTGTGCCCTCCTATCGCCTGCTCGAGCCCCCCTTCATGCCTCCTCTCATCGCCCACCCCAGCCCCCCTTCGCCTCTTTGCACCCGCTCATGATGTACATAAAAAATATTATTTAAAATAAATTTTTTTTATAAAATATTTGGTTTTGATATCATATGTGTAAAATCGGTGTTAAATAACACCGAATTTAAAAATAGCTTCATAGAAGATCCCTATGAAGCAACGAGACTTTATGGTTTTTAACACCGATTTTAAAAATAGCTTCATAGAAGATCCCTTGGTTTTCTTCTCAGCTCAAGATTTGAGTGAGTTTAATAAAAGGCTGCCAACAAAATCTTGATCAAAACAAACTTCATCCAGAACTTCCAGCAGTTTTTGTTTACTTTTTTAATATCGGGAAAGAAAATAAAGGGAAGAAAAAAGTGGAGAGAAAATATTTTCTCTCCTGTTTGGATGAGTGAAAGGAAAATAGAGAGGGAAAAAAGTTGATAATTTACAATGATAATAATGTTTTTATTATAAATGATTAAAAAATGCATCAATTATTTTTTTTTGAAAGGATCAATATTGGAATGAAAAAAAATGAAATAGCACTTTTGAGTTTTCTTAAGAAGTTTTCTCTTAAGAGCGAACTTTTACATGGAGCCCATCACTTTTTTTCTCTATTTTTTCTTTAATTTTCTTTCCTTTCTACTTTTCTCTTTACCTAAACAATGTAAATTTCATTTTCTTTCTTTTTTTTTTTCTTTAATTTTTTTTTTTCTTTCTAGTTTCCCCTCCATTCAACAGAGGCTTAACAGTATTGAGAGTCAAAGGCAAAACTAGGAAGTGTCAGAGAACAATGTAAGAGAAAAGGCCCATCCAAGAAATCATACGGCAAACGTATAATGGACTGCACTTTAGTTTCATTCCATCACGAAATCTTATCCTAAATTTGGAGATTTTATGAAGTACAATCCATCTTCAAATTTGTGATGCATTAATTAGATGTAGTACTGATATTGGATGTTTTACTGATATAATCTTTTAAGTTTGCAATACTGCAGAATTTGAAATTGAACTTGAGACATCTGAATGTAAATATCTCTATGGTCTATCATTTTGCACATTTATCAGGAAAACAAGCAACAATTTATTTAATTTTGAGCAAAAACAATTTATTAAATTGCTTGTCCTTTCTTGAAACATTTAAAAATCCAGTTTAACATGAACTAAAAACGAACATTTGGCATCTTACCTGATCTCCTCTGCAACTTCAACCTGCTATGAGATGTTCCTGCATGCTATCACTAGTTGGCTCTGATGGGGCCAGTTGACTTATAGGCAATAAAAGCAACAATTTTTAGATGACATTCTCTCAAGATATTAATTTCCAGACGATTTTCTAAGCGGCCGCGGTGGCCTTGCTGGACGCTTAATTTCTAGGCTGCCTCACTATTCTATTGGCTTTCTTTTTAAAGGGCATGATGGGTATTAAATATTTCATCCACGATATTGCTCCCAGCTACAACAAGTATCTCGTCATAATGAAAAAAGAGAGCAAAAAGGAAAAAGGGCCACGTCTGGGGTTCTCCGAAAGGCCACCTTCAGTCATTAATGGCCAGTAGTCAAATCAAAAGCCTAGAGCATTTAATGGTGGGGAATGACGTTGGCCAGCATTTAATGGTGCAGAATGAGAGCATTTAATGTGTCATAATAACTTGGCCAGCATTTATTGGAATGGAGCTAGCAAAGAGAGGAAAAAATCCAAGTCGGCCCTGATACTCTCTTTTGGGTCGGCTCCAGCACTATCTTTCAAGTCGGCCTTGGCACATTTAATGGCCTCATTCAAGTCGGCCCCGGCACTTTCTTCAAGTCGGCCTTGGCACATTTAATGACCTCATTCAAGTCGGCCCCGCCTGCCTCGCCTCATCCAAGTCGGCCCCGGCACTCTCTTTCGAGTCGGCCCCGACACTCTCCTTCAAGTCGGCTTGGCACATTTAATGACCTCATTCAAGTCGGCCCCGCCTGCCTCACCTCATCCAAGTCGACCCTGGCACTCTCTTCTGAGTCGGCCCGACACTCTCTTTCAAGTCGGTCTTGGCACAAATGACCTCTCCTTTCGGCCCGACACTCTCCTTCAAGTCGGCCTTGGCATTCATTCAAGTCGGCCTCGTGTCGGCAAAACTCTCTAACTCTCCTTCAAGTCGGCCCACACCTCATTCAGTCGGCCTTCGCCTCATCCAAGTCGGCCTGGCACTCGAGTCGGCCCTGGCACTCTCCTTCAAGTCGGCCTTGGCACATTTAATGACCTCATTCAAGTCGGCCTCGCTCATCCAAGTCGGCCCCAGCATTCTTCCGACACTCTCCTTCAAGTCGGCCTTAGCCCTTATTTAAGTAATTGATTTAAGCTTGACGGTTGAAACTGCTTATAAAGCTATTCATCAAAAGCATCCTACTATAAAGGTTTACTCTCTTCATTAAATTACAAGTGTTTTCTCTATAAATTATTCTTCCTTCAAAATTTATTGAAATTTGCATTTAGTGTAGTAGTATTGTGGCCTTGGCAAATGCATTTTTTTTCCTTATCTCTTTTTTTTATTATATTTCAAATCAATTAATTTTATTTGAAATTAAAACATATACACATTTTATTTATCCTATTTTTAGACAAAATAATTTTATATTTAATTTTAATAATATAAAATTAAAGAAATTATATAAATATTTATTTTTATCTTTTTCTTTTATTACCTTTCCATTTTGGATTATTCTTATATATATTTAAAAAAATATGTGTTAAGAAAATATTTTATTATTTTTAATCCATAGTTTTAAATTAATTAATTTTTAAATTAAAAAATAATTCATATTTTTTTCTTAATTTTATTCTTTAGTGGTAGTATTTTTTTTCATGGTCTATACCCCATAGTTGCACGTTTTTCCCTCCTTTTTTTTATCTTTTTATTTTTGATTAATAGTTTCAAATCAAATAATTTCATTTTAAAATTTTAAAATAAGCAATCTAATGTATACGGTTTATCCATCTTATTTTTAATCTTTAATTCAGAAAATAATTTTTGAATTTAAATTTAATAATATAAAATTAAAGAAATTATATAAATCAATATTTTTGTTTATCATTTTCTTTTTTACCTTTACATTTTTTTATTATGTTTATATGTGCTAAAAAACTCTATTTCTAGGACAATATTTCATCTTTCTTTTAATCTACATTTCAAATCCGTTATTTTTTAAATTTAAAAATGAATCTAACATATATATTTTTTTTTTTTATGTTATTTTTATTTTTAGTTAAAAACAAAAATTTTAAATTTTAAATTTAATAATATAAACTAAAGAAATTATATAAAGTTATATTTTTATTTATTATTTCCAAGAAAATATTTCATCTATTTTAAATTTATAATTTCAAATCAATTAATTTTTTTGAAATTTAAATATAATTTAACCATTTCCTTTTTACCTTTCCATTTCAGATTATGTTTATATTTTTTTTAAAAAAACCTCTATTTTTAGAAAAAAAAAATCTACTTTTTTAGGTATAATTTGAAATCAATTAATTAAAAAAAAAAAATATATATAATTCATATATTTTATTTATCTTATTTTTATTTTTTATTTTAGAAAAAATAATTTTAAAATTTAATTTGAATAATATAAATTAAAGAAATTATATAATTCTATATTTTTTTTATTTATATTATTCTATTTGGATATATCTATATTTTTTTCAAAAGATTTGTTTTAAGAAAATATTTTATCTACTTTTTAACCTATAATTTCAAATTAGTTAATTTTTTTAGAAACTTGAAAATAATTTAATCCAACACATATTTTTTATTTATCTTATTTTTTTTATTTTTATTAAGAAAATTTTAAAATTTCAAAATTAATAATATAAAATTTAAGAAATTATATAAATTATAGCATTTGTGCACGAGCATATACCTATAAATATAGGACCAAAAATTCAAATTCTTTATCTAGCATTTATTTATCCATTTTAATATTTTATATTTAGCTCGTAGGTATGGAGATAGAGGAATAGCCCATTGTCATCAGCCAATGGGATGTATTTAGCTCGTAGGTATGGAGATGGAGGAATGGGAATAAAGATCTTTCGTTTTCATTCCATATGTTTAGGTCGTAAGTAATCATTTCCATTGTCATTTCATGCAAATCCATTGTTTTGTGTTTTGAGAGATTGACATATCCAACCTCCTTAGAAGCACTTCTATTCCCATGCGGACCTCCATTTTCTCAAGTCCATCCTCAGTTCATTTTTCTCTCTATCATAGAGACTAAACTGACTCCACCCCTAAAGGTAACGAATGTGATGCCTGAGGAGGTGTTGATGTTAGATAAAGCACGACTTCAGCTTCTCTCGAGGCCGCACCGCACGACTTCAGCTTCTCTCGAGGCCGCACCGTCATCTCTTTCCATTTATGCTGAATATATATTGATTATTGTGCAAACCAAATACAAACAATAAGAAACAAAATGTCCTTCCTATTTCAATTTTTATGCAAGCCAAATGTGGGTGCGAGGATCATAATAGTACAACCATTCACTCATAAATAAAATCTGACTCTTATTTTAGACCATACCCCATACTGACGAATCTAACAGTTTCTTATTTCTTTTTCCAGAAATGAACAATGACCAGCACACCTCTTTACTTTCATATTTTTAAATGCCAGTTTAAGCTTTAAGTGGCATGGTAAGTAAAAGAGAACCAAGTCGTTTCACTGTACACCCACCTTTATATTTATAAATTGGATTGATGCCAACCATATAGCATCTTAATTTAATTAATTTGCATGAGAAGAAGCACAAATTCATGTCTAACATACAAATATAGATGAGAAAAGGCATCAATTAGGAAAACGGGACAAGGATATGATTATCACAGTTTCATCATCAGGCCTGTCAAAAAAGGTCCCAAATAATAACACCATTTGGTAGTATATGCTGCTAATGATCGGTTAAATATTTCTCACAGCATTGCATTTCTTTGTTTCCTGTAGTTAGATATGTAAGTTTCCATAGACACACGATCAACAAATGACAACAAACGAGACTAGAGGACAATCTGAAAGCACAGATAAACAATGTATCATCTACGACATGAGAAGCAGAGAAAAGAGGGTACAAGGCGAAGAATCTTAGCAGCAGCAGCGATCAGGAGAAAAAAAGATATCACAACCTGACAAATGAACAAATAAATCAAGGTACCACGTCTTCATGAATCAGTAGAAAACTGTACATGATAATTGTAGTTCTAAAAGCAACAAGATAGTTCTCGGAGGGAGGAATACTCCCCCCTGAAATATTGAAGAGAATATGTGAAGGCTCCTGTTACCCCAACCGCCAAACAGCTCAAACATAAGAAAACCACCACACCATTAACATCCTTCGTTAAACTATGTCTTTTAGCACAAGCAAAAGTTTAAAACTTTTCAGGTATGCCTTTGCATACTGGGCATCATCTTTACACAATCCTATCTTTTGTCTGAAGCCAGTGTGAATAAATCCAGCAGCCCCGGAGCTTTGCTCTGCCTGAACTTCACAATATCTTTTACGGACAGGTCCCTATGAATTTGCCAAAGCGAAACACACACATTATCTTGATGCAGCCGCCAAAAAAAAATAGAGGGGTGGGCGGTGCAATCTACTGTAAGCTCACAATTGATGGCATCAATGGAGGATGCTAGTGAGCTACTCTGGAATGTTATCCAAGGGATAGTCACCAAAGTTAATCTCAGGATCAACCTGTTCAACCCCTTCCTGCTGCTGCAATTTAACAAAAACTGCAACGTGAGACACAAGTATCTGACGCCATACATGTACCATAAAACAAAGAACCGATGAACAGAAAAAAACATTCTGTGAGATCTATAAAATAAACATCAGAAAAAATATACAAGAAATTAAAAGCTTTTTGATGTATCAAACTAGAGATGCAGGATCATGTTTTATTGAAAAAGGAAAAATCAGCATGTGGAGAAGTAAAGTTCTATGGTTCATGGTGTTTGGATTAATCCTATAACTAAACCGAGTTATAAAAAGAAAAAAATCTAAAGCCAGAACAATACACGATGAAAGAAATATGCAAAATATTATACAAAGGTGCTTTGAACGAAAACTAACCTTCTTGCTGACAATATTTATCAGCTCATTTTGCATTATATTGCCATCAAAAAGCTCATTTTGGTTACTTAGATCCGAAATTCTTTCAGCCTTTAATCTGACAGAGTTTTCAGCTAGAATGGTCTCATTGCGTTGAGCAATGCAGTCTCCTTTCCCAGGTTCAATTTCTGTTCTTACTGAAAATATCTCTTTCCTAACAGTGCACGTATTCCTACTACTCCCATCTTTTATAGTATCAACTGATTGAGTGAATGGTGAAGAACCAAAGTCAACATTGCTTTGCTTGGAGCAATGTTGTTGGGCTGACTGATACGAAACATTTATATTCTGTAGCTTCCAGTCTTGGCTTTTATTATGAAAGAGACCATTATTTGGAACAAAGTCCTTCGCTCCTTTTAGGCTAGCAGAATTACCTAATGCTTCAACATTTCCCACTAGTGGCATAGCTTCTTGAAGCATACCAGTTGATGTCAAATTGGTTGTTCCTGCGCCACTTGTAAGAGGATAGCAACTTCTTGTTAATTCATTAATGCAGCTATTAGGAAACTTGGCATAACATGAAGAAGCCTTCATGTAGCCTCCAGGCAATGATGTATCCACATTCATATTACTCCCACCTCTTTCTAAGACATGACCTGAAACCTCATTTGAAAGAGTTTGATGTCCCATGGCTGTTGGGAGCCTCGAATCATGTTCACCTGCAATTTCATTCAGTAGTTGTCCCCTTGCTTGTGGCTGTTGCGGCATACTAAAATGTATTTGATTCTGTTGCCGAGCCAGAGAAAATGGCTGTCCTTGCTGAGTCATTTGCATGACTAAAGAATTACTCATGTTTGCATTGATGGTGCCTCGAGGAAATGAGGTGCTTGTTCTTTGTGAAGATGGTAGATTTAAAAAACCTGATGTACCTTCATTCACTAGCAGTCCAATGTTTCGGTATGATTGGACCAGTTGTTGAGACTGACTAAGCTGCCTTGACTCCGTACTGGATGAGGGCCCAGAAAGGACGTTCATTTGCTTATTGTTCATCTGTTGCATCAATGCAGGCGTTATATTTGAAGCATTAGCCATTTGTCCGTTAGAATTGAGAATACCTATTTGATCAACGGAAGGCATGCGTATGCCAGTGGCTGCAACTCTTCTGGGCCAGAATATAGAACCGTAAGGTTTTGTGGTGGAAGCTGACCAGAAACAGCTAGAGACTGAATATCAAACCCATCAAATGAACCAACTGAATGAAATGCTGCTTCTGAAGCGCCTGTATATGGTGCATCAAGTCTGCCCTGATGCTGCGGTGCACTTAGTCTCTTCAAATATAGCCGGTATTTCTGTTGTATATCATTACATAGAATAACAACTTTTATAACAATGACACGAAAGAGGGAATCATGTGCACTGCATAGATGATGTCATTAACAAGATGCACATGCTGAATATCAACTATTGGTTATAGCATAAAAATTGTCATTGCAGAATGAAATCATGACAATGGAAGCATGTGACTCATGATGTGTTCCAGTTGCCATGGCAATAAAAACAGATCTAGTTAGAGAAAAAAAGGAGAAATAATAGAAGAAGCAACAATTTTTCACACAAACAAGGAGAACAATTAGCACAAATATTCTTGCAGACCTAAAGCAATCCTGATTGCCTCATTAAAACAATTCATTATATCATCACTAGCATTTCCCCTGGATACCACGATATAACAAGTTTCACTGCACGTATGAAGAGAAAAATGAGGACTACACATTCAGATACATGATTTTGCAAAGAGTTCATGCAAATGAATGTATACAAGAGCAGTTAAGTAGATGAAAATAGATCAACAACAATTAGATCAAGCAAGCAAACATAGCAGAGGTGTTGAAGACCCTTGAGAACCCTAGCATGAAACATTCTTAGATGTTCCCTACTGCGGAACAGCACTATGCTATCTTCTGATATAACTGCAATATATGGCTCAACCAAGGATCCTCAAATAAAGCATTGCTACAATAGAGATGACAAATAAACTTATTTTGCAGGATCTAATAATGACCTAAGAGATGGCATATGAGAAACACCATTTTCAGACTAAAATCCATGCTCTTCTTAACATAAGTAGCAACATAGAGGTCTATTCTGTAAAACAAAGGGTTGTCTATCCTTTTTCACTGCTTACAAGATTTATTTATTTATTTATTATTCCTCGACTATAGATTCCCTTCACATTTTTCACACCACTATCAGTTATCATAATATGGCAGCTCAATGCTTTGTGAATTTAGTCAACAAAAACTGAACTCTTCTCTACCATAGTGATTCATTGTCTTTGTATATTTTCCTCTTTTCTTCCCAGTAGAATCATCTCTCCAATATTTATATGCTTGCAGTGGCAAAAATTTTTAACAGGCACACTTGCAAATTATGCCATAAGATTTTTCCTTCTTGATAAAGCCTCCATTTTTGCTTGCATAATTGAATACAAATTCTCCTTGATAAGGATTTGATCAATTATCAAAGTTCACCCAGCTTGAGAAGAGTAAGTCCTGTCATATGGCAGATAGGGCTATAACTTAGCATTTGCATCACTCTTCTGCTGAGAGAAGGCAGCATGTTTGAGCCCTCGATGGTGTCTCCCAAATGCAATGACATGGGAATTTTGTCCACTTTTATGAGATGATTGGTGGTGGTCCTACCATTTATTCTCAAAAAGTATAAGAATTATAATATTCTTATCAGTGAAATACTTCACATGCCTTGACTGTCTACGAATGATAACTCAAGCTATCGCGAATGGGTTAGAGGTCGTGCAAATATGAAATATAAGGTCAATTCAAAATGTAATTTTCCAAAGGGAAAATATTCTCATTTAGAATTTCGAAGAGATGACAGGCAATCACTTAGTTTATCCAGAAAGGAATGGGGGGAAAATAACAGGCAGATGGAAGGTTTCTTTTTATGAGATTAGGCATGTAAAATATAAAGGGATCTGACATAAACCTTAACGAAAATCAACTAGCCTTATCCTATCTTCATGATATCAAACTAACATTGTCCATAAAAGTTTCAAACAAGTCATAAGAAGGGCTATTTAGTGAATTGAGATAACTATGAGCTGGAATGGAATTTTGTACAAGTTGACATCGGGCACAAGGGATAAACCTTATTAAAGAGGGCTAGTTAGTCAATTGAAAGAACTATGTTGTTGATTATGCAATTAAAGTGACACCTATGAAGAGGGGAATGGTGATTCAAGGATACTAAAAGGATACTAATCAGAGGCAAATTATGATGAAAAACAAAGAAACACATTCCCCAGTCCAAAAGGAACTCCCTACAAATAGAGGACAACACTCAAACCCCATAGAGCCCTTTTCTCACTTGTAAAAAATAAATAAATAAAAAGGTAAAAACTTTCATGTGACCAACTACCTCAAATGATCAAGGCATGATGCTCACAACTGTTGAACAAATATCATACAAGAAAAAAATATATTCAAATTGGAAATTTCTTATGCTTTCAACCAATCCCCATGTGCGCTTTTAGATTGCTATAGCTATCCAGTGGTCTGATATGCTAACCCTTTCAATTTTTTTCTGAAGCTACATGAGAGGATAAGGAGTGTCATCAATTTTACTAAATTTTTTTCGATATCTTCTTCTAAACATAGCAACATTACTTCAGTCACTTTCCCCACACATTATGAACTAGATATGTGCAAGATTACTTTATTCAACCTTTCAACAAACATTATGTACTAGACAAGCAGTGTTATACCACATTTAGGTCATTTAGCCATAGATGGTAATATATGTCCTTAGGGAAAAGACATCACACCATTTTTTTTTTTTTGTGCTTACCATACAGTTTGAATCTTAATTTTATGAAATTATGAAGGTTAATATGACAGTTTGATCACTGATACTAGCATGTAGTCCCAAAGTTGGTTTCAATAACTGAAATCATACAGTTCTGTGAATCAAAGGGCTCTAGTGCTGAATACACTTAAATAGATTAACCCCTACAATATTCTAGATTTTCGTATTCAGTGCTTTATCACTTGCGAAAACTGATGATTCCCTTCTTGAATATGTAACATCTCAACTACTCT
Organism: Calamus simplicifolius; assembly: GCA_900491605.1. Taxonomy (NCBI): domain Eukaryota; kingdom Viridiplantae; phylum Streptophyta; class Magnoliopsida; order Arecales; family Arecaceae; genus Calamus; species Calamus simplicifolius. The sequence continues at coordinate 615,939 of UESW01004698.1, forward strand.
CATAATTGCACTCCATCTCTAGGCATCCCAAGTGATTCTTCTCAGCTTTAGCTCCACCGCATTATGATCTATGATGGAGACAAGAACAAGACATATCCTCAATTGCCCACATGAGAAAATAATGGAAGTGCAAAATTTTTACTTACACAGTCTTAAGTGTTTTTGTTGGCATGTTCATCACCAAAACCCAAATACTTAGCCTTTTCAGCTAAAGTTATATTTGTAAAAATTTTGGTCTTTATATTCATATAATGGTGGCTAAAATACAAGCATCCAAACACTGGTTGGCCACACCATGTAAATGTACAATGACTGCATGCTTTGCATATCTATATTTAGAAAGATTATTCACAAAGGAGGGGATCTGGGAGGCAAATTAACCTTTTATACCTCTTAGATTCCATAAGTCTAGGACACAAGATATTGAAGGTAGGGAGCTAACAGTTCATGTTTTGTTTTCTTAATCCTTATGAAAGCTTTTTTCCGTAAGAGGGAAGTCAATTTTGCTCACAGTAAAGTTTTGAAATCCAATGATTCTACATAAGATCAAAGACAACTATTCTGGAAACGATATTCCCAGCTGAAAACTTTTGAGATGATTGTTGATTGAGGCCTTTTTTTCTAATCAAGGAATAAACAGTCAATAACCTATATCTCTTCCCTATGTCCACATGAACGTCATTTAGATTTGGCTAGAACCTCTAATCCATGGAGACAGATTATATTGTTTTTCCAAACAAATGTGATGGATCCAAGTTTTTGGATGTTCATCAGAGGAAGCATTATTCTACGGTTAATGGATGCCCTCTGTAAGATTGGAGTGATCCTTTAGCTGCATTTGAAATTCTTTCTTGCCTTTCATTTTGTTCTTTGTACTTCTCCATGGGTTTAAAGCAACTGTAGCTCTCCTTATCACCTTAAAGAGGGGATTATCAAGTTTCCTTTTTGCAAAAATAAATGCTACATCTCAAAATTCCCAAATAATCAATCGATCCATAACTGTTTTCTTTTGAGCAATTTGGGGAAATTTTAAATTATTTACTGCACCAAGCAAGACATATACCATTTTGTAATGGTGAGAAAGATGATGCCAATAGTTGTATGAGTAATATCAAAGGTATATCATGAACCTTTTGACATTATTAAGGAAATTTGATATAGCAAGTAACTCAATAAAAGTGGAGGAAAGATCTCTATACCCGTTAATCAGATAAATAGTAAAATTGAATAACCAGAGCTGTTTCATTAACTAAACAGTGCTGATGATGACACTCCTTAAATGGCAAAAAGTAAGAACAGTTTATACTTTGTATGACATTAGCAGTTAGATTTTTCAATAAATTAACAGTCATTTAACATGCAAGAGGATCAAATAAAGAATTGCAATTGCATCAACTTCAATTCATATGTCAGATGTTTAAAGCCATTTTGATGAATCAAACATAGATCACTGATGATGCTAGGAGTATCTCTGCTTTTTTCTTTTTATTCACTCTCTTCAATATTCTCTTGTCAAACAACAGAATATATGGAACTTACTTGTGCTGAATAACAAAGTATTGAATCTGCTGAATTCATATATTTTTATTTGAGGCAATTTATGATTTTTGCAATCTTTAAATTTATCATATATGCACATCAATATCTGCAAGTCAGAACATAAGCATCTAGACTACTACATGCCAGCCCAAGAGGGATACAAGAGCTTGAACAAAGGTGAGGGATACAAGTCAAGAGCTTGAACAAGGGTGAGGGATAGAAGTCAAGAGCTTGAACACAGGTAAAATATCCATGAAACAAGTATAACTATCTACATACAAAAAATATCCAGGCTCAAACTTCTGAACTACCTGCAGGTGACTCGCAACATTTTCTCTAGTAAGTTCAGGAACCTTCATCAACTCGAGGATCTTTTTGGGAACAGCCTCTGCGTGGTAGAGGACAGATTAAATTAAGAAAAAGAACAATGAAACAGAATTAAGATCCAAAACACTACTGCGTTGTTCTCTTCTCTTAAATAAACTAATTCAACGGAAATTTTGAGAAGCCTCATTATCCATTTTCGCTAAGTTATACTGAGCTCAAAAGAGAATAATAGGTACAAATTGATTGACTTACTAGAGATTGAGTTCTCGGAAAGAGAATAATAGATACAAATTGTTCACTTACTGTCGACACCCAATTCATTCACAGCAGCAACAAACTGCTGGTGGAGATCAACAGACCAAACCACTCTTGTTTCTTCAGCGGCGAAGGATCTTCACGCTCTTCATCAGCCTCCTCCTCCTCCCTTCCCTTTGCATTCTTCCCATTCTCCTCACTTGCCGAAGATGAGTTATCCCGTACTTCCAAAGTTCTTTTCTTCCTGTCATTCTCCTCTATACTCCCCGAATGCTCCGACTGCCTCGAGTTGTTCATCTTCTTTCTCACTACATGCTGCCATATGTTTTTCACCGCGTCTATCTTCAGTGGCTTAACAAGGTAATCACAGGCACCATGAGTGACTCCCTTCATCATAGCGTCCATCGTGTCATTGGCCGACATCACTGGATATAACGGAACCGATAAAACGGATCAAAAACCATTCTTTAAGCCACAAAGCCACCTAACCCATATATGGCTACTCACTGATAACAGGAAGGTCCGTCTCGAATCCGATGTGGTCGAGAAGATCGAAGCCATCCATGTCCGGCATGTGCACATCGCTGAGAACCAGATCGAACTTTTTCTTCTCCTTCCGCAGCGTCGCCAGTGCCGCCTTCCCCAGCGAGCAAGTCGTCACTGCACCAAATCAATTCTCGAGTTATAAAGAAAGCATCCACCCATCAGAGAATTGGATCGATAGGGAAGAATAGGTCGAAAGAGGATGGATACCATCGTAGAGGCATTGGCGGAGCAATCGATCAACAAGATATAGGCAGGTGAGGTCGTCGTCCACGACCAGCACCCGGAGGCCGGCCGGGAAATCGGGCAGAGGCCGGGCGCCGTCCCTCGGCCTCCCCGAGCTCTTATTGGACGCTGCCGCTCTGCTGGGATCCATCGTTTCGAATCCAGCAACCGATACTCGAGATTCCAGAGGATATCCGTGCGATCTGAGATCCGAGTAGGCGAGAAAGAAGAGGGGGAGATTCTTGGACTGATTATCCTGCTCGGTGGGACTCGTTCTGTTTTATTTCTCTCTCTCTCTCTCTCCTCTCTCTTCCCTCTCTCAGTTTTCTTTTTTTCCGCTCCCTATTATTCTCAAACTCCAACCTCTTCCCGAAAAGAGAGGAGGGATCCGAGTAGAGCGAGAAAGAAGAGGGGGCGATTCTTGGACTGATTACCCTGCTCGGTTGGACTCGTTCCGTTTGATTGCTCTCTCTCTCTCTCTCAGTTTTCCTTTTTTTCAACTCCCTACTCTAAAAACTCCAACCTCTTCCCGATAAGAGAGGAGGGCCAGCTCACTTCCCTCATTCGTCCAACCGCCTCCTCTCACCTTCTCTCCCCAATTTGTTAACGAAACAGCATTGCTTAGCAATCGTGGCTTACAGATAAATTCCACGCCTCGCGTGAATAAAATTCAATAGATGCCATCATGAGGAAAGTGTCTCTATTCGACATTAATTTTCTTAGCTGAAAAGGATTTCATATTTGATTTTTTTTGGAAGGGCTTGGCTAATTGAGGCCTTACGCAATAGTATATATTATAAAATAATTTTTACTTTTCTTTTCCATAATAATAAAAATTATAAATCAATGATTTCATAATCAATACTTTAATTGATCAATTTAATCGAAAGTTGATGCTTAATTAATGAAGCGACCAACACCCTATTGCCACAAACTTTTGTTTATAAAATTTAATATAAAATAATTATCATATAGCTTAATAAATGAATATGATATCTAGGTTGATCTATTGCTCATCAATTAGGTGAAGCCATCCAATTCAACTTTCATCGAATATTGAATTCAGTTCTAAATCCAATATCGTATCATGTTAATAGAGTAATCCTACCCTTTGTTGTTGTTTTGGAAAATACAAATTGCTACAAAAAAAAATTAACAAAACCTCCAAATATACACCTTACATGCTGGTCAATGGCAGCAATAGCTTGCTCACTTTAGGCTAATTAAATAAGTAATTTATTTTTAAACTTGGTAAAGTTAAAAAATAAAAATTTAAAATTTAAAGTAAAAGAAAGTTGATTTCGAGTCTACTATCCGACGGAACAGCTCGTTCCAAATATCCGCTCGCCGCTCCGCTTATCGTGGTGCGGCGCACTCTAACGACTCGTAGCCTAAATCGCTCGATTAAATCGATAAGCGGAGCGGCGCACTCTAACGACTCGTAGCCTAAATCGCTCGATGAAATCGCTCAAAAACATCAGCAACAGCAACTTTCGGGCGTGTCGCCGTCGTGCATCTTACCTCGCGATGCATGTCCTCCGCCTCGTCCTCTCCGTGGGCTTTGTACGCTTATCCGTCTTTTGATGGCCGTGCGGAACACGGAATCGGACGGTTTTTGTTAACTTGCAGTCGGTCAGTCTGTCAATTGATAATTTTTTTCTTTTTTCTTTTCTCGAGTGAACCCAGAAATTTTGGCACGTATAATGTTGACATATAATTTTTATCGAACTTGACCATTTTCGTCTGCGCTTGGATTGGACCTGATGGAACCCGATTCAAAATCTAGATCGGAATTGTGAACCGATTGGGGGTGGAAACGTCAACACCTTTTGATAAAATAAATAAATTACTGTTATTAAGGGTCGATGGTACAATGTTGGCGGCTGAAGGATTCAACCTTCTTGACCTTTTTGTTTCATTAGCTGAGCTGCTTATTGCTTGGGTTGGTATCTCCTATGCCATTAGACTCATTATTGAGAGAGATTCTATCACTGTTATTCATTAGCTCCGATAGGAATTCGGTGACCATTTACCATCCAACCTCTTGATTCGTGACATTCAGTCTACACTTCAGCATGATTACAGCGTTCGGCACATCTATCATGAAGCCAACTCAGCGATGAATTGGGTTACTGCCCGGATGGCCCATCATTTCGGATCTTAAAGCCGAAAGCAGGATGATTTGCTTCTTTGTTCTTATCCAAATCTTATATTTAATATATCAATTTAACTCACTCTATATTATGTGATGATTCATCTATATCAAATAGATAAATAAATCACAAACTTTTCACCTAATGCTAATAAATAAAGTCAGACCATGGAGCCACGAAGGTTTGTTCAAGGAAAGTGAAAAAGAAAGGATGGAGATTGAAACTCGTTTTAAAAGCTGACGGTCAATTGAAGCAACCCATCACAACCAATCACAATCAACTTTTAAGACTTTAAGAAATAGGGGTTACGCTAATCAAAATAAAATAAAAGTTATATAGACTTAAGATAATGTAATTGTATGGTTTGGATGCCTATTTTAGCTGAGCCATATTTTTAAACGAGGACCAGATAGGGGCTTCTGGTTATCAAATAAAGATTTTTATCAAAAATGTGAGAGAAACTCAGAAACCTTCATTTTGCTTCTTTTTTGGAAGGCTGATGCAGCTTCATAGTTTTGATATCTGTATTCTACTGAAAACTCGCTTATCGAGAGCTAACCTGGCTTGCTTCAAAAGACAGATTTTCAGATCTTGATCTTCTTATGCAGTGGAGTTTATGTGTTTATCTAAAGGTATTTTGGCTTTCTAGCGAAACGCCTTCATTAGAGTGGACGTCTTTCATCGTTGCAATAAGTAGGTTGCTCTTTCATTTCTGAGAGGATGTCCGACCCTTGGTTCCTCTTGGGTGTATATGCCATTACAAATTTTCGGGAGCAGCATGTGCTCTGGGTCGAGATTCTTTCTTTGCTTGCTCAGGAATTTTCCTCCCTCATCGCAGGTAATTTCAACGGTATTGTGGGGGCTAGTGAGAAGAAAGGGGGTAGGCAATTTGTTGGTTCTGCGGACACATCTGAGTTCAAGACCTTCATATCCTCTGTTGGTCTACTGGATCTGGGTTTCTCGAGTCTCCAATTCACTTGGTGTAATAACCACCAGGGATCTGCTAGAGTATAGGAGAGACTTGATAGGGCTATGGCCACGGCCCAATGGCTTCAGCTATATCTTTCTGCCACTATTACTCACCTGCCCATGATTGCCTCTAATCACTGTCCCATTCTTATCACCACTGAAGAGGCTGCTCAACAGAGGAGGCAGCTCATATTTGAGCAATTCTGAATTTACTACTCAGCTGCTAGGACCCTTATTTCTTAGGTATGGTGCCTACCAGTGAGAGATGGCGCTACCTACAAATTATCTAAGCGTTTGGAGATAGCGAGATGCGACTTTTCAAATAGAATAGAATGGAGGTCGGTGACATTGTGAGGAAAGTGGAGCAGGTTGAAACTAATATTGCTACTCTTCAGGCCAAAGAAGATCAGAAAAGTAGTCTCCTTGATTTAATCTCAGATCCCTCTGCACCAACTGGCTCTTCATTGTTCTCTTCTCCGGTAGCAGGAGATTTTTTAGAGGTAGAGGTCTCAGATTCATTGGATTCGAGAAGAGGACCATAACACAAGATTCTTTCACCATGCCACTTTGAAGCATTAAGTAGCAACTAGATTAGGCACTTAGCTGATGACAAGGGACATTATCAGGAGGATATTTAGGTCATCAAGGATCAATTACTTTACTTTTTTAGTCCAGATGGACTGAACATACTGGTGATAGGTATCCAATCCATCCTGTTTTGACCTCTAATAATGTCTTAGCTGGTGAGAACGATCTTCTTATCTGGCCGATTACAGTAGATGAGATTCGAATGGCTGTATGGGATCTTGGGCCTGATAAGGCCCTTGGGCCTAATGGGTTCCCGCTCTTTTTCTTCCACCATTATTGGGGTATTGTGGGACCGAATGTTGTGTAGGCAATTCAGCTTTATTTTTTAATCCAAATCCATTCCTTCTGACTGGAACCAGACGCTCATTACTCTAGTGCTCAAACGTCCTGATGCTTCCATTCCATAAAACTACTGGCCCATCAGCCTTTGCACCACTTTGTACAAGGTCTGCATGCAACTCTTAGTCACCTGCCTCAAAAATGTGGTTCCTCGCCTCATTTATTCAGAGCATAGGGCTTTCATCAGAGGGCACAGTATCACTGATAATATTTGATAGCCTAGGAATTCATACATGATCTCCATAGATCCTCAGCCCGATAGTGTCTTATGGCTGTCAAGCTGGACATAGAAAGAGCCTATAACAGACTGAGCTGAGCATTTTTGTGCTGAACACATCATGAGTTTGGCTTTGCTGACCTCTTTATAGATTGGATCATGGCTTGCATCCATAGGCCATCATTCTCTCTATTATTAATGGTAGTCAGACTAATTTCTTTCACTCTACTATAGGACTGCATCAGGGATGTTCTCTATCCCTTTTTTGTTCATCCTTTCTATTGATGATTTGTCTCGTGTTTTCTCCCAAGCATAGCATGACTCATGTTTTGCCCCTACATTGCGGGCCCCCATGGCCCCTCGCTTTCTCACCTTCTCTTTGCTAATGATTGTATATTGCTGAGCCATGCAACTGTCCACAATGCTACAACTTTTGCATCCATCATTCAGTCTTATTGTTGGGCCTCTGGTCAGAAGGTTAATCTGCATAAATCCATGATCTACTTTAGCCTGGAGACTAACCCTACAACAAGGAGGGCTATTATTCAAACTCTGGTCATCACGGCTCAAGTTGATCGACTATCTTACCTGAGGATTCCTATTACGAGGAGATGACTACGGTGCAGTAATTACAGTGATCTAAAGTGGTGAGTTTATGGCCGTCTTGATAGTTGGCAGGTCACTAGTCTATCCATGATGGCTAGGATCACCCTTCTGCGCCCGATCTGACTTCTCTTCCTCTCTATATCCTATCCAATGATGATATCCTGATGACTTGTCTGAGGAAGATTGAAAGATGCTTTCGGGATTTCCTTTGAGCCTCTATATAGAATGACCATAGTATTCACTACTGGCTTGGGACACTGTATGTTTGCTGACTAGTGAAGGAGGGCTTGGATCCAGTCCCTGACTGTTAAGATGAAGGCTTTGATTTCTAAGCATACTACTCATTTTTACTTGATCTGCATTGCATGTGGAGCTCCTTTATGTGCACTAAATATGGTGACAGAACTCCTACCAGGGATTTTCAGTCTACCATGGTTATTCTTTCTTTTGAAAAGAGGTTTGTTGGCACGCTTCGGTTATCCTGGACAACATCTCGTGGATGATTGACGATGGTTCCTCTGTTAATGTTGTTCAGGATACATAGATTGCAAATCTTTCCCTATCCCATTGGCCTACATTTGTTAGCACTGATGTTTCCCGCAGAATGAGAATCAATGATTTGATTTCCCAGGACCACTCTGCCTAGCATACTTCCACGGTGTCCTATCTCTTTGGTGAGGAGCTCTCTCACCGGATCCTCACTAATCTTCGCATACCAGGTCATACCTCTGACATCAGATTATGGAGAAGATCCTGTATTTCTAATGCTCCTATCATAGATCTCATGGAGATTTATAGGCCACAGCCTCAGGACATGATGGATGCGGCATGGATTTGACAGCTTCTCACCCATCCCAGGATAAGGCTCTTATTTGGAATCTTACGTGGGATTGTCTTCCTACTTGCTCCTTGCTCTCTAGGAGGAGCCTCACCATCCAGCCTACTTGCCCATTGTGCGGTCTGAAGGAGGAGACTGCTGATCATACCATCTTCATCTGCCCCCGAGCGAGATAGATATGACAAATTATGGAACACCACCCTTAGGAGGGTGGTACTATTCTCGATGGATATTTTTTTGCACTTTATCCATCAAGATATTCGAAGGGGCATCCAGCAGCAGGGCGCAACTTGGGCCTACATAGTGTTGGTCCAGATAGCAACTCAAGAGGGGGGTGAATTGGGTTTTTCAAAAAATTAAACTCTTTGTAAGATAACCCCCAGCGGAAATAAAAACTTAGATTCACATGTTTAAAACTACGCAACTATAAATAGAGAGTTGAAGATAAAGAGACAATCATGGCAAACACAAGAGATTTTATAGTGGTTCGGTGTACCTACACCTACGTCCACTCCCAAGTACCTCTTGGGTCCACACTATAATCAAACTGATTACAACAGAGTTGTTTTGCAAGCTCACAACTCAAACTTGTTATTTTTTCGGATGCACAACGAACCCAGCTGGTTTTCAAGGCTCACCAGCACAAAACCTAAAACCACAAGCTAATGCTTGCACAAGGCTAACAGCCTCAACTGAATCAATCACCAGATTGACCCAGCAAACAGTATTTGATTTTACAAAAACAAACTGCTCCTTCAATGAGCAAATATACAATAATGAAACAATAATAAGAGATTAGGAACCAAAGCCTGATTCGAAGATCTTGGTGGCTTCTTCCTTCTTTTCCTTTGAATGGATCTTCCTTTGAATATGCTCTTGAGACTCAGAAGATCAGAAAAACTAGGGCTTCTTCCTTCTCTTGAGATTTCTTCTAAATAGAACAGCAAAGGCTTGGAATCTCTTTCTCTTCTTTTAGGGAATGAGTATGATCTTTCCTTACAGATTTTCCCTCTTTTCTTTTCTGATGGATCTCAAGGATTTTCTCTATTCTTTTCTTTTTGCCTCTTTCTTCTCTTCTTTTGGGATGCAATCAACCCTCTTCTTATAGATCCGATTAATCCACAAATAGTGTGAAACTATCCGTTAGAAGCAAGTGTAAAAAGGATTAGATCCATAAATAACAATAGCCATTGGGATTAAAATAGATAAATAAAGTTTAGAGTCATTCTGACAGTTCTGGAGCCGTGTCTGACATTCTGGAGTCGGCTCTAACTCGAAATTATTTAATCCGCTCGATCTGGAGTCGTCTCTGACTTTTCTGGGGTCGACACAAAATTCTTCTGAGTCGACTCTAAGTCTGGGAGTCGACTCTAAGTCGTGGCCTAAAAATCCATCGTTCTGTTGTTTCTGATAGAGTCGGCTCTCACAGTCCCGGAGTCGACTCTAAGTCTGTGCCATTTTCCGGAGTCGGCTCTGTGATTCCATGTGTCGACTCTAATGTCTGCAGTCTTACCTTGACATTAGATTCAAACCAGAACTTGATTTCCTCTGATTTTGATCATCAAATAGACTTATAATCTGAAAAACTTAATCAAAATCATTAGTAACATCAAATGTTATACTCAAATAGTTTTGTTAATCATCAAAATCCTCAATTGGGTCAACAATCTCCCCCTTTTTGATGATGACAAAAACTTTGAGTATATGCATTAAAAATTTATTTGAATTAAATTATAGATATTGTTAAAGCTTAGAGACTTCCTAATAGAGAATTTGATGCCAATATTCAAAATGAATAATAATAAACAAAACTTGACATCAATCAAAATGATTTAACTTTTATATGGAGAAATTTATTAAGCTCCCCCTGCATTGAATAGCTCCCCCTATGTAGATAAACTGAATTCTTTCTAAAAAAATCTCTCTATTCTCAGAATTGTTCTTCATTTTTCATTTTTTTTTCTTTCTCTTTCTTATATATGTCTTTCTTTTATGCATATACACTTATCTCTCCCCTTTTTTGTTATCAACAATAAGGTGAGTTTAAAAGCAATAAGAATGTTATTAGAGCGAGAATGTTGATTCGAATAAATAAGGATAGGAAACTTATTCATTGACATTCAATCAAAGATAAATTTGAAAAAAGTGTAATATTCATTCAAACATTTGTATTCCAAAGCAAGATCCATTACATGTATTTTAAAATGACAGATTTAAGTATGTAAATCCTAGATACATGCTAAGAAAGAAAGCAAGAAATCCTAAGATACAACCTAGGATTGAATATCAAAATCAAATATGCTTATACACAATTTTCTTTAAATGTCCAATCATTTCCATAACATCATCTTTTTGGGTCTTCTTAAAACTTTCAAGACAAGCTTCAATTTGAGAGACGGCGAGGTCGATATCTTTCTTCAGTTGACTGGTAGCATGAAGATAAGTTCCAGAACCGTCTGCAATGCCTTCCATCCTTTCAAAAATTTTATGAAGATCAGTGCTAAAGGATTCGACGGAATTGCTAATTGAAAAAGAAATCATGTCAAGTCTTGAATTAATCTCATCCTTTAATTGATTGAACTCCTCTCTTAATTTACACATATCATTTGATCTTTGACTGTCATACTCAGCCAGTAAAGCTCTGAGCTGACCTATTTGCTCCTCAGAAAATCTTTTAGATGCCAATGCTGACTGATGTGGAAGTTGAGAGCTAGGTCCAGCTTCTGAGGGTCCAGCAGATGGTCCAGCAGAAGGTCCAGCAGAAGAAGGTCCAGCAGATGATTCAGGAATGTCTTCTCCTCTGACTTCCTCAACTCTAACCTCTTCAGCTCTGGCCTCATGTCCTCTTTTAATCCAGTTTCCATTTCTTTTCTAAAGCCCATTCGGTGAATTGTAGAGACACTATAGTAATCTGTATGTCTTAATTTCTTAGTGGCTCATTGTCCATTATAAGTACACCTTGGCTTCTGAATACCAATGTTAAAACCATACCATATGGCAATGTAGATCTCTTCTTAGTAGCTGCCTCCGCCATATAGCCTATCATCATTTCAGCAAGATTTATAGGTCTACCAGTGAGTAATGCAGTCCATCAATAAGACGTCTCGCTCCGAGACATATTCAAACCTTCCGATTTTAGGAAATAGAATCTTCCACAGATATTGTGAAGTAATCTGAGTTCCAAATTAAGTTGATTTGCCAAGATTTCCTCAAACTCAGAAACTTCTCTCCCTAACATCCTTGATAGTGCACCTCCTCTATCTTCATGATGATATTCAACAAGGCCAACGGTAGGCATTTCCAATAGATTACCAAGGGATTCGGCTGTGATGATTACCTTTGTTCCTCTTACAACACTCACTAAGCCTCCCTCTCCTCTACATAAATCATTATAAAACTCTCTCACTAGGGCAGGGTAAGTAGGGATATCCAAAGAACAAACCTTCTCCCATCCCATTTCTTTCAACAACCGCCCAATAGCAAAGCCCTCCGAAATAAAAAAGTTAAAATCAACTTTTCTTCCGGTAGTAATGGCCTTACCAGCTAATTGGTCGACTCGAGGAGAAGATGGTGAGGGTGGAGAGTCATCTTGAGTGGCAGATGAAGAAGATGACGAAGGTTGCCTCCGATTTGAACGGCGCTTCATCGGAACAGTCGAACCACCAATGATAGCAGCCTTTTGGGAGCCATGGGATTCGATTGGAATGAGTAATCAAGGGTTTTGAGGGATTTGGAGGGTTTGGAATCAGTTTGGAACAGCTTGGAAAAGGTTTAGGAGACGATAGAAATCGTTTGGGGTCGACTCCGCCCTTTTTATTTTGACCTAGTTCCACTTAGAGTCGACTCCCGAAAACGAGGTGTCGGCTCCGAACCAGAGAATCTGTCAGCGCCCGAATTAGAGTCGGCTCTACAGAAGCCAGAGTCGGCTCTAATTGCCCAGACAGAACATCAAAATAAGAAGGTGTCGACTCCACAAACTGCAGGTGTCGACTCCACAATAGTTTCAGAGAAAAATCAAATTTCAAGGATCTGAAACTGATCAAATTAATCATCAAACTCTAGATAAGTGTTCCTTAATAATTGGGGAAACAATGAATCAAATTTCTAGATAGATTTCCTTATTGGACAAAGATTATTGAAGTCTAGATAGTTGTTGTCCTTAAGAGTTTCAGAAAATTATTCTAAAGGATCACAAACTCCTAATTCTCCTCTAAGATAGCAAAATCTCTCCTCACTCAAGGGTTTGGTAAAAATATCAGCTAATTGATCATTAGTATTAACATATTCAAGACAAACATCTTTGTTAGTTACATGTTCTCTAATAAAGTGATGTCTAATTTCAATGTGTTTAGTTCTTGAATGTTGAATTGGATTTTTAGTTAGATTGATAGCACTAGTATTATCACATTTAATAGGTATTTTATCAAGTGTGATACCATAATCTTCAAGTTGTCGCTTAATCCAAAGGATTTGAGCACAGCAACTTCCAGCTGCAACATACTCTGCCTCAGCAGTGGATAATGCAACCGAATTTTGCTTCTTGCTAAACCAAGAGATTAAGTTACTTCCTAAAAGTTGGCATACCCCACTTGTACTCTTTCTATCTAATTTACAACCAGCATAGTCAGAATCAGAATAAGCAATCAATTTTAAGGTTGAGTCTCTAGAATACCATAATCCTACATTTTTAGTTCCATTTAAGTATCTAAAGATTCTTTTAACAGCAAGTAAATGTGATTCCTTAGGATTAGATTGATATCTTGCACATAAGCAGACAGAAAACATGATATCTGGCCTACTTGCAGTTAGATAAAGAAGTGATCCAATCATACCTCTGTAATGCTTCTGATCTACTTTCTTACCTACTTCATCCTTGTCCAGCTTGCATGAGGGACTCATTGGCGTACCAAGAGGTTTAGCAGATTCCATACCAAATTTCTTGAGTATTTCCTTTGTATACTTTGTTTGGTTAATGAAAATTCCCGCTTTCTCTTGTTTGATTTGAAGTCCAAGGAAGAAGTTTAGTTCTCCCATCATGCTCATCTCGAATTCTCCCTGCATTAGCTTAGCAAATTCTTGACAAAGGAGATTGTTAGTAGCACCAAATATAATGTCATCAACATAAATTTGAACGATTAATAAATCCTTTCCTTTTCTTTTCAAAAACAAGGTTTTATCAACATTTCCTCTAGAAAAGTCATTTTCAATTAAAAATTTACTTAATCTATCATACCAAGCTCTAGGTGCTTGCTTTAAACCATAAAGTGCTTTGTGTAGTTTGAAGACGTGGTTTGGAAATTCATGATCTTCAAAACCAGGAGGTTGTTCAACATAAACTTCCTCATTTATAAAACCATTTAGAAATGCACTTTTAACATCCATTTGAAATAAGTTGAAATTCATATGACATGCAAATGCAAGTAGTAGCCTAATGGCTTCTAATCTAGCAACAGGTGCAAAAGTTTCATCAAAATCTATACCTTCTTCTTGATTATATCCTTTTGCAACTAGTCTAGCTTTGTTTCTAATTACTATGCCATTTTCATCTAATTTATTTCTAAATACCCATTTAGATCCTATTATAGGGTGATTTTTAGGTCTTTCAACTAGGGTCCAGACTTGATTTCTAGTGAATTGGTTTAACTCTTCCTGCATTGCTAACATCCAATAACTATCTTTCTCGGCTTCCTCTATAGTCTTAGGTTCTATATGAGATACAAATGCAAGATGATTATTGATATCTCTCATTGATGATCTAGTCCTTACACCTTGAGATGGATCACCTATGATTAGGTCCTTAGGATGACCATAAGCATATCTCCAATCTCTAGGTAGATCTTGATCATTTTGAACAGTATCAATACCATCATCCTTAGGTGAGTCATCATCCTTAACTTCAGGTTCTTGATCTGAAGATACATTTAATTTTTCAATATCTCTTTCAATCAAAGATGTATCTTCCTCATCATCAATTTTATCTGAACTTGATGCTAAAGACTCATCAAACACTATATGAATGGATTCTTCTACAACTAAGCTTTTCTTATTAAATACTCTATATGCTTTGCTAGATGTAGAATATCCTAGGAAGATACCTTCATCAGACTTTGCGTCAAACTTCCCAAGATTATCCTTACCATTGTTATGAATAAAACATTTACAACCAAATGCATGAAAATAACTTAAATTTGGTTTCCTATTGATCCAAAGTTCATAGGGAGTTTTCTTAAGGATAGGTCTAATTAGGGCTCTATTTAGAATGTAACAAGCTGTGTTTATAGCTTCCGCCCAAAAATATTTTGGAAGTTGGCTTTCACATAGCATGGTACGGGCCATGTCTTCTAAAGTCCTATTCTTCCTTTCTACAACTCCATTTTGTTGTGGTGTTCTAGGTGCAGAGAAGTTATGATGTATGCCTTTTTCAAAACAGAATTTTTCAAATAAGTGATTTTCAAATTCAGTTCCATGATCACTTCTAATAGACACTATGGTAGTGTTTTTCTCATTAGTGACTTTCTTAACAAATTTCATGAATATTGAGAAAGTCTCATCTTTGTGAGCCAAAAACATTACCCAAGTGAATCTAGAGTAATCATCTACTATCACTAGACCATATTTCTTTCCTCCTAGACTTGTGGTTCTAGTAGGTCCAAAAAGGTCCATGTGTAGTAGCTCTAGTGGCCTAGTAGTTGAAACAACATTCTTAGATTTGAAAGAAGTTCTTGTTGTTTTCCAAATTGACATGCATCACATATTCGATTATTTTCAAAATTTAGACTAGGAATACCTTTAACTAAATCCATTTTCAATAATTTGGAAATTAGGTGTGTGCTTGCATGACCTAATCTACGATGCCATAGCCAACCAATCTCATTCATTTTAGCATTATCAGCAACTAAGCAATGATTACTTGGAGATAAATTACTCAAATCAATTAAGTACACATTGCCATAGCGTTTACCAACAAGAATAATGCTATTATCAATGGGATTAGTAACAGTGCAAACAGAAGCTTCAAAGGAAACCTTGAAACCTTTGTCACACAGTTGGCTAATACTTATTAGATTATGTTTAAGTCCATCAACATATAAAACATTATCAATATGAGTAGATGGAGTAATTTGAATCTTACCAATACCCATGATATGGCCTTGACCATTATCACCAAAAGTAACTACTCCACCTCTTTTTGATTCAAGGGTGATGAATTGATCTTTGTCACCCGTCATGTGTCTTGAGCAACCACTGTCCAGGTACCATTTTCTTTTCAGTCTGATGGCTGCAAGACACTCCTGCAAAATATTTATGTCTTAATTTTAGGTACCCAAGCCTTCTTGGGTCCTTCATGGTTAGATGCATTAAACATTGTTCCTTTGGGAACCCAAATCATCTTTTTCTTTTTATGTGAAGATTTACACATATATGATTTATGTCCTTTGTTTCCACATTTAAAACAAGTAATGTTTAATGATTTTTCAGCATGTACAAAAATGTTCTTCAAAGATTTTTGCTTTTTAAGTGGATTATATCCTAATCCAGCTTTATCAAAAAGCCTTTTGATTTTCCAAAATCATATTAAGTTTGATAGAGCTTAGAGTAAATTTATCAACTATAGGCTTAAGTCTATCAACTTCATTTTTCAAACTTTCTTTTTCTTTTATCAAAAGTTCTTTATCAACAACATGCTTTTCATTTTCTAATGATAGTTTTTGCATTTGAGTTTTCAAATCTTTGTTCTTTGAACTTAGGTTTGCAAAATCATCCATTAATTCATAAAAAGCACTATGCAATTCATCAAAAGTGAAGTCATCAAGAAAACTCGGACTTACCTCATCATTGTCCGCCATGAAGCATAGATTGGCCATTTCACTCTTTTCTTCTTCTTCGGAACTTGTGCTTTCCGAATCGCTCCATGTGGCCATCATTGCCTTCTTTTTGAACCTCCGGGTGCCTTTCTTTAGTTGAGGGCATTCAGATTTAAAGTGACCCGGCTTCTTGCATTCAAAGCAAATAACTTCCTTTTCTTTGCCCTTGTCCTCATCTTTTCTTGCAAAGGGCTTTTTCTTTTCAAACTTCTTCTTCTTCATGAATCTTTTAAATTTTCTTGTGATGAGTGCCATGTCCTCATCATCACTTTCATCTTCGGATTCATGAGGCTCTTCCATATATTCAGAAATCTTAAGAGCCATAGTTCTCTTCTTCTTTGACTCATCATCATCAACATGTTGCTTGATTTGAAGCTCATGAGTCATTAAGGATCCCAACAGTTCTTCTAGGGGTAGTGTACTTAGATCCTTTGCCTCTTGTATTGCCGTCACCTTAGCTTCCCAAGTCCTAGGCAAGGAACGCAAGACCTTTCTCACAAGATCAGAATTATCATAAGATTTACCAAGACTTTTTAAACCATTAACTATGTCAGTAAATCTTGTAAACATATCAGCAATAGATTCACATGCATCCATTTTAAACAATTCATATTTATGAACTAGCATGTTAATCTTGGATTCCTTGACTTGATTTGTTCCCTCATGGGTAACTCAAGTCTATCCCAGATTTCCTTAGCAGAAATGCAAATAGATATGCGATTGAATTCATTTGCATCTAATGAGCAGTATAAGACATTCATTGCTTTGGCATTGAGTTGTGCCAATTTTCTATCATGTTCATCCCATTCCGTTTCGGTTTAGGAATCTCCATGCCATTAACTCTAGCAGTGGGTGTGTGTGGTCCATTGACTATAATACTCCATAGATCATAGTCAAGTGCTTGAATGAATATTTTCATTCTAGCCTTCCAATAACCATAGTTAGAACCATTAAATAAGGGTGGTCTATTAGTAGATTGACCTTCGGAAAAAGATGAACCAGCTTGAGTTGCCATGTGGATCTTTGACTCTTGATCGTTAGATCAAATCAAATGAGCACTAGCTCTGATACCAATTGTTGGTCCAGATAGCAACCCAAGAGGGGGGTGAATTGGGTTTTTCAAAAATTAAACTCTTTTGAAGATAACCCCCAGCGGAAATAAAAACTTAGATTCACAGGTTTAAAACTAAGCAACTATAAATAGAGAGTTGAAGATAAAGAGACAATCACGGCAAACACAAGAGATTTTATAGTGGTTCGGTGTACCTACACCTACGTCCACTCCCAAGTACCTCTTGGGTCCACACTATAATCAAACTGATTACAGCAGAGTTGTTTTGCAAGCTCACAACTCAAACTTGTTGTTTTCCCGGGTGCACAACGAACCCAGCTGGTTTTCAAGGCTCACCAGCACAAAACCTAAAACCACAAGCTAATGCTTGCACAAGGCTAACAGCCTCAACTGAATCAATCACCAGATTGACCCAGCAAACATATTTGATTTTACAAAAGCAAACTGCTCCTTCAATGAGCAAATATACAATAATGAAACAATAATAAGAGATTAGGAACCAAAGCCTGATTCGAAGATCTTGGTGGCTTCTTCCTTCTCTTCCTTTGAATGGATCTTCCTTTGAATATGCTCTTGAGACTCAGAAGATCAGAAAAACTAGGGCTTCTTCCTTCTCTTGAGATTTCTTCTAAATAGAACAGCAAAGGCTTGGAATCTCTTTCTCTTCTTTTGGGGAATGAGTATGATCTTTCCTTACAGGTTTTCCTCTTTTCTTTTCTGATGGATCTCAAGGATTTTCTCTATTCTTTTCTTTTTGCCTCTTTCTTCTCTTCTTTTGGGATGCAATCAACCCTCTTCTTATAGATCCATTAATCCACAAATAGTGTGAAACTATCCGTTAGAAGCAAGTGTAAAAAGGATTAGATCCATAAATAACAATAGCCGTTGGGATTAAAATAGATAAAGATAAAGTTTAGAGTCGTTCTGACAGTTCTGGAGCCGTGTCTGACATTCTGGAGTCGGCTCTAACTTTTCTGGAGTCGGCTCTAACTCGAAATTATTTAATCCGCTCGATCTGGAGTCGTCTCTGACTTTTCTGGGGTCGACACAAAATTCTTCTGGAGTCGACTCTAACAGTCTGGGAGTCGACTCTAAGTCGTGGCCTGAAAATCCATCGTTCTGTTGTTTCTGATAGAGTCGGCTCTCATAGTCCGGAGTCGACTCTAAGTCTGTGCCGTTTTTTCGGAGTCGGCTCTGTGATTCCATATGTCGACTCTAATGTCTGCAGTCTTACCTTGACATTAGATTCAAACCAGAACTTGATTTCCCTCTTGATTTTGATCATCAATAGACTTATAATCTGAAAAACTTAATCAAAATCATTAGTAACATCAAATGTTATGCTCAAATAGTTTTGTTAATTATCAAAATCCTCAATTGGGTCAACACATAGCTTATCAGATTGGTTATATTGGAGTCTGCTTATTTCACTAACGAGATTGTATCTCTCCGCAGGATAGTAAAAAAGCTATCTCCTTATCTGCTGAGTACACACTCTATCATACTGCTCTTGATTTTGACAGTCTTGGTCTCTGGGCTCCCTGCTGCCTCAACAACGCATTGTCATACGGTATTCATCTCTTGAAAGCCTTCACCTTCAGGGTTTATCAAAATCAACTTTGACAGGAGTATTCAGGGTAGATTTGCAGGTTCGGCCTTTGTTATTCCATAGGTTTAATGGAGCTATCTTGGCGGTGAAGGGATTCGGCCTTCTTGACTCTTTTGTTCCTCTAGCCGAGCTTTTATGCTGCTTGGGCAGACATCTCCTACGCCACTCATATCCTTGGTGCTCGCGGTCTCTTCATCGAGGGGGATTCTATTACTGTCATTCGATGGCTCAGACAAGACTCCTGCGACCACTTGCCAATCAATCCATTGATCCAAGATATCTGGTCTACCCTTCAGGATGCATACAGAGTTTAGATTCGACATGTCTACCGGAAAGCCAACTCACCGGCTGACTGGATTGCCGCCTTAGTGGCCTATCACTCCGGATTCTGGAGCTGAAAGCAGGGCGACCCTTGACCTATTGTACTTAAACAAATTTATTTTCTGATATACCGAGTTTAACTCATGCTAGAATGCTGTGATCACCTGCCTATACTAAAAAAAAAAAAAGGGGTAAAGCTGAGTTTAATGTACAAATTAGGCTATGAAATTCTCTAGTCAATATATGTTTATATATGGAGGATGTTTGGATATGTACTTGTTTTTTATCTGTTAAAATTTAGTTATTACTCAATTTCCATCAATATATCAATGGTAAGTAAATATGATAGTATAATGAATAAGGTTTTCATCTAACATAGTAAAATAAACAAGTATTATTATTATAGTAAATATGAATAGTTTTCAGTTACATGCTCAACTTCCTCCCGTGTGCCAAAGAAAATTGATTCTGGTAGTGGAATGAACGAAGATTTAGATACAAAATAAAGGGAAAATGAAGCATTATTATCATTTAAAAAGAGAAAAAACGAGGTAATTGAACTTGAAAAAATTGTGTTTCAATTTAATTTGTTGGCAAAACATTTTTATTTAAACAAGTTTATATAGTAATTTTTAATTATCTTGTGAAAGAAGGAAAGAAAAAAACAAAAAAAGCAAGACATGCAATTTATTCATCAATACGAAAAAATTATAAAATTGTAATGCTGTTTAACTATGCCACCTCACCGTCGCTAAACAGCCCAATAAACAAAAAAATCAAAGAAAAAGGATAAATAGCATCATACTTAGCGATGCTCGGCCGCTAAATTAATTTAGCGACTAAATAGCTACACGAGTATATCGTTATTTAGTGATCTAAAATTTGTGTTACTAAATTCTTATTTTATTTTTACGATGCATTTTTTTTCTTACTGTGTAGCGACATCTTGTTTGGCCTCGCCATAAATCCTCAATTAACACGCATTAATACTAAAATGATGAAATGATTAACTTGTTGATTGCCCGTTTGCACGCATATGGTGCGGAACTCTGTATCTTGAATTATTATTATTGTTTTTAAAAGAATTAGAACAGAGGATAGTTTATATATACATCAACGCATCTAATGAAAATTTACCATTTATACTTCAGACAAAAAAAGAAAAATTAAAAAAATTTATTGAAATCTATGAGATGCCTAAATATGTTAAGGCATATATGCTATAGTCCACTATATATAATTTTTATATACAAAAAGGAATATCAAATCATTTAATGGTTAAAGAGCAAATAAATTTTTTTTTAAACATCTAATTTAATATATGTATTATAAAGTTGAAATAATCAAAGAATAAAAAAAATTGACTTCCATGAACGAGTAGTTTAATAGCTCATAAACATTATTTAAGTATAAAACAAAATGCGAACAAAAAAGAATATCAGCTTCCTTACGTATGGAAATTTTTAATTATTTTCATAGATATCAGATTTCTATGTCCAAAAAATTTATTTCATTTAAATTTTATTTTTTCGAATAAAAACACTCTTGGATTACAATCTATTTTTGATTAAAAAATTATCTTCTTTTAATTTGCAATTTCAAATCAATTAAATTCTGTTAAATTTTAAAATCTAATATATTTTATCCTTATTTTTAATTTTAAATTAAAATTTTGAAACTTGATTTAATAATATAAAATTAAAAAAAAACAACTTTTTATTTATCTCATCATTCACTCCATGAGCATATATCCAGTGTCGAAATTTGCCCGACTGCATTATAGCAATGGAAAGTTTTCTTTTTTTTTTTTCTTCTAAAAAAAGAGTTCAAAAACTAATGAGAACTATTTCCGGAGGAGGCCGCCTCAATTATTGGTCGGATGTATAATAGCGTTGTAGAATACGACCACATTTTGGATAGACGCAATCACTTGCTCCAGCGTGTATTGCAGTGAGCGTTTGCCTAAGCATTCTTCAATCCTGTTGTTAATGGAGTTGACGTCTGGATCTCATGCAAACGACTATATCGTATTACCTATAAATAACGTACTCAAGCGGCTTGTGATTCCTGCGAGTGCGGTCACAAAAACTTAAAATAAAAAAGAAGACTAAAGCGTTACAGGCATAGTCGGAATCAGACCTAATAGATCGGTTGGAACAATTAAATCAGAACCCAGAAGTTAAGTCAGTCTAATTCTAATATAAAATTAAATATATAAGTGATCCTGAATAATTCGATCAATCAATCTATCTGGTTTCTCATAAATCGATCAGCTCGAATCAGATAGAGTCACGAATTTTATTATCATGTTAGCCTTAAATTTTTTTATTAATATAAATATTTTTATATTAAAATAATTAATCGATGGTTCAACTAGTGATTCGGTGACCCGAGCCTTTGGCTGGATCAATGTCCGGACCAGGTCTGATAACTATGATTCCAGGTACTAGAAGGGAGAAGTTAAAAAAGAAAAAGGAAATGCCTTATGCACGCGGTGGTGCAGAACTATTCGCACTGCGCGCGAACGAATCAGGGCGCCATGAATCATCTCGATGCACATATTCTGCATCACGCGCGCATAACACATGAAGCATAATTTTTTTAAAAAGAATTCTTGCACATCGCATATGGTGCAAAAATACACACATCATGCATAATGATTGGTTCGTATACATGCACACACATAACCATATATGCAACATGAAAAGAATGAAAATATTCTTGCTGAATGCGCATGCGAATCAATTATTGTGTATAATACATATATTATCAATTGAAGATAAAATGAAAAAAAATTAATTACGATGGTTTGGATATATATAATTAAAGTTGGGCAGCCCAAGCCCACCGAGCTAGTCAAAAAATTGGCCATGCTTGGCACGGCCTGTTATTAAATGGGTCGTGTCTGACATGATCCGTTTAAAAAAATTTACAACCCGGCACGGCCTGCGGCCCAATTTTGGGCTGGGCCATGCCGGGGCATGGCATGGCCCGCCATAGAGACTTGGGCTTGGGGTCTTCACTGCGGTAGCGAGCCGTGCCTCATGGCCGGCAACGAACTCCTCACCGCTTCGTAGAGAAAAGAGAGAGAGAGAGAGAGAGTGTGTGTGTGTGTGTGAAAGAGAGGAGGGGAAAAATAATATACCCCAAAGCCGAACCCTCTAACCCTAGCCTCCATCGACTGGATGACCCTCTACAGCCGGTTGCTGCCTCCCACGTCAAGATGATGATCAGCTACGGTAGCCGAATCCAGCCCCGCCCCCACGACAACCAATTATCCTACATCGGCTGCGACACCAAGATCCTTACCGTTGATCGCTCCATCCGCTTTCCCCCCTCCTCTCCAAGCTCGCCTCCCTCTCCAACGTCGACAACGATGACCACCTCTGCTTCAAGTACTAGCTCCCTGGCGAGGACCTCGATGCCCTCATCTCTGTCACCAACGACGAGGACCTCGACCATATGATGATTGAGTACGATCGCCTCCTTCGCTCCATCGCCAAGCCCACTGCTCGCCCCGTGCCTTCCTCTTCCCCTCAACCCCTCGCCCCCCTTCGTCGCCCTCCTTGACCCCAAGCTCGATCACTAGTGGTTCGCCGACGCCCTCAATTCCATTCCCCTTGCGCTAGACACGCCGCCCCCTATGAGCCAGCATGGCCCGAGCCGTGCCGGGTTGGCACGCGGGGCCGTGTCGTGCCTGGCTTGCTTGGGCCATGCCAGCCAAGGCCCTAATGGGCCATGTCGGGCTTGATCCATGGGCCAAAATTTTGAGCCCGGTATGGCTTCCTTTTATGAGCCATGCCGGGCCATGGGCGGCCTGGCTCAGTACCCATCTCTATAGATAATATAAACCTTTAGATGCTCCAATTAAAAAAAGTGATCTTTTAATAATTCAGAATAAAGATAGAGATAGAGGTAGACTTAAATTAATATAAATAAAAATAATTAAAAAATATAACTATTTATAATTTGAATGTCGATTTGATCCTAAATAGAGCAGAGTGAAGAAGCATATTCATGTAACCAACTTCATATAGTTGAGAAAAGGCTTAGATGAGTTGAGTTAAGTTGAGTATGCACGTATTGTGCATCGCACTGTTCATAAAGATGTTTTTTTAAAAAAAAATTTATTGCATTGTGATGCAGAAGAAGCTACATGGCATTTGATAATTGATGCATCATATGTGCATGTGCATACTATATATATATATATATATATATTTTAACATATGTGCATACATATAATATATTAATTACATATCATCTGTACCATACCTAATGCGTAAAGATTTTTTCTCTTTACTTAAAAAAGAAAGGGAAGTGAGGAGAAGTCACATCCGAAAGCACAGTGGACTCCAAGGGGACCGATGCAGCTAGTGGCCCAAGTACGGCCACGGTCGACACGTGAGCTTGTCGCTTCGCGCCCACGCGGCGCTTGCCGATGGATCGCCTCGAGCGCAGGGCGCCCACCGAGCCTCTGGGGTTGCTCCGCGCGGGCTGGCATGTCCTATTCCTCGATTTGGATGGATAGAAAAGTGGATTGGCATTTAAGTTTTTCTCGAATTTCACTTGCTACGGTTTTGAACTAGTCTTGATTGGGCAGAGATCAGCACAGTCCACCTATAAATTAGTCAAGAGTTTTGAAACTAAGGCTATATTTGATACGATGATAAAAAAAAATATTTTTTTAGATATTTTTTTTATCCTTAAATGCTATAGCTACAGAGAATAGTGCTAAAAAAGTTTAACTATAGAGGATAACTCATATTTAATCATGAATTATTCCCTGAACTTATTTGTTTGAAATAGGGGATAAGAGGGGATATCCAGAGGATATCCTCTCTTATTCCCAAAAGCCATAACTATAAGGGATAGCAGGGAATAAAGTAACCAAAGGGATAATCCATGGTTAACCATGGTTAACCATGGGATATCCCCTCAATTTATTCCTTAGAGAATGCAGGAATAGCTGGTTATCCCTCCAAATAAGAGTAAAAAAAGGTTATCCCATGGATTTACCTTTTTGCATTTGATATGATCAATGGGATAGCCAAGGGATATCCTTAGGGATAGCCAGGGGATAAATTCTATCCCGTACACTTATCCATGGATAACATTTTCCTATCAAACACTACCTAAGAAACCAAGAAATAACTAAAGTTATCCCTTGATGGCAGAGTAGTAATTTTAAAAAGGTGCTTATCCCCTCATCTATCCTCTGGATAAATGCTATCCTCTACATTTATGTAGAATAGCTAAAAAGCTATCAGTCGCCTAGATGGGCGGTTTGAAATTAAGGTGGATTAAGATTTTGATTTATTTCTATTGGTGAGGAAGATAAAATTTAATTCTTCTTAGAAGAATTATAATTTTTTAATATCTCAATTCATAGATTCATATCAAGATATCAAAATCTCAACTAATAAGATACATAAATATTAGCAGCTGCTCTTACATACTGATGCTGAAATTTATTGATGAAATATATTTTTTAAAAAATAAAAAAATAACTAAAAATATATTATCTTGCCTGTTGATATTGTATCAATTGATATCTCAAGATGTATTCAACTATTCATTTATATTAATTGAAGATTATCACATCTATAAATGCCGGATATCAAGATAATATGTTTAAAAAAATAATCATAAAATAATATTTTATAAAAAAATTCTATTTATAAATTTAAATTATACTTCTCATAAAACTTATTTTTAGATATTACGACTGACTGGTTTAAACAAAACATGTTTTTGAAAGAAATAAAATATTTTTTAAAAATAAATATTTTGAATTTATTGTTTATTAATTTCAACTTTTTTTTTTTCAAGAACTAGAATAAAAAGAAAGTCTGATTAAAATCGAGATGAGGATAAGATTCAAATTTAAGTTATTGTCATTCAACTTGGTGTATTTACCAATTAAGTAAATTAGCCCATTCAAAAGGTTTAAAGGCTTCAATATTTTTCAAGAGAAAGGAATGGAGATTTACCTGAGCATAATTTTCTTAAATTTAGACTTTGAAAATGCACTATCAAAAAGTCAAGATCGGAACCTTGTTATAGGTATTAGTTGAAGTTTTTTTTTTTTTAACTATAATTTCCATTTTTAATTGGCTTAGTTTAGTGCTTAGTAAGTCTAGAAGATTGGACAATTGTCATGGCCTGCAAGTTGCTCAAATGGTGTCATGATCATCTTGAACAGCCCTTCACCTCTTTGAAATATCTAAATTCAAAAGCATTGTGATTAGATTTCAACTAATAGACTATTTTATATGGAGAGAACTTCCAGCTTCTTTCATTAAAGTGCATGCTTGTGACGAATCTATGTTAGAAAATCTATATTGAAAATAATATCGGATTTTAGACTCAATGTACAGGTTGCGGCGGGACTTGGGTCCAAACGGTTGGCCACCTTCAATGCTTGAGATCTGGAGAGGGCTCGAGTTCAGATCGCGGCAAGCTCAAGCCCCGGGCAGAATTATTGGAGTTTGCTTCAGGCTCACGCAGCTGTCATCTGCCTCGTGATGTGATTAGGTTAATTGACTATTGGCTAACAGTTAAATGAAATAATTATTGTTCAACATATAGAATTAACAGCTAATTCAAACGTACTCTAAAATACCTAATCCGACAAGACGTGCAGAAAATAGTTGTTACAGAGAAAAACACGAAGCCAAATGAAGTCCACACTAACCTTCTTTATATATATAATGCTTAAAGTTAGATAAAGCAATTTTATTCGGATCAAAAAGATCCATCTTGATCAAAGAGGGAGATTAATATTGATTATGTAACTTTAATAAAAAGTATAGTTGTTAGAATCGGATCGAATCGATCGATTAGGCCGATTCGGAGGTCAAGTCGGTCCGATTCTAACATAAAATCGAATATGTAAGTTATTTTTCATTCGTGAATCTATCAATCCAATTTGAACCAAATAGAATCACAGGTTTTATTATCATGTTAACCTTAATTTTTATTAAAAATTAAGTTTTATTAATATAAATATATTTTATATTAAAATAATTAATCGATGGTTCAATTAGTGATCCAATGGTTAAACTAGTGACTTGATGATCCAAGGCTGAGGGGTTGATGTTCGAACTGAGTCTGATAACTATGATAAAAAAATAATTATAATATTTTTTTAATAATAATAATAATAATAATAATAATAAAGGAAAAGGGTGAGGATGAGGTAACAGGATAGGGTGCGAGATTCAATCCGCCGTGAGGTGAGATATGAGACTACACACATTGCCACGGGTGGTTGGACCAAAATTGGTCCTGACTCGTCCATTGCCACTCCGAAGCTTGTCTCATTAATGAGATTCATAGCATAAACGTGCCGCAGGTTGGCAGTGGGCTTGCTGCTGCTCCCTCTCGTCCGTTCGACCTCCCTTCCAACCCACTCGCGCCGAGACCCCGCACGCCAAAAGGCAGCGAGGACGGCGCGGAACTCCGGAATGTGCCAATTTCAATTGCGTCACATGACGTCATTTCTCAAAGGGCACGCAGAGCCAGAGTCGTTTTTTAAACTGATGCCTTTGGCATCGGTTTTAAAAAAAAAAGTGTAGGAATCAAACTTATTGCAAAAAAAAGGTTAAAGCGAAAAATGTTACTTTCATGAGATTGAAATCGTCACTTGAAGTGGCGATTTCTGTTCAACAGAAATCGCCACTTCAAATGACGATTTCGCAAATCACTTTTATCTCCCATGCAAACGGATAAAAAAATAATTCTAAATTTTAAATTTAATAATATAAAATTAAATAATATATTTTTATTTATCTTATTGTAATTTGAGTTAAATAATATCTATACAGTTTCAAATCTTTGAATTTCAAATCACTGTTTTATCACTTTTAATTAATTGACCTATTTTACGGAAGTCATGAAGGGATCACGTTCCAAGTTTTCTAACGCTTCCTAAACCGTACCGTTTATCTTCTCGATTTGAAACTATATAGATATTATTTAATTCAAAATAATAATAAGATAAATAAAATATATTATTTAATTACTCTTCTACTTGATTTGAAACTGTAAGTTATCGTCTCTTATCTATACCGTTTCTCTCATCGATTTGAAACTATATAGATATTATTTAATTCAAAATAACAATAAGATAAATAAAAATATATTATTTAATTACTCTCCTACTTGATTTGAAATGGTAAGTTTTTATCTCTTCTCCTCTTATTAATTACTCTTATATCTGTTTTTTTTTTTTTTGCGTCAGGGGTATAAGTGAGTTGAGAAATCGCCACTTCAAGTGGCGATTTCATGAGATTGAAATCGCCACTTCAAGTGGCGATTTCATGAAATCGTCACTTCATGAAATCGCCACTTGAACAGAAATCGCCACTTCAAATGGCGATTTTTGTTTGTTTTTTTTTCCTCACTGGGCTGACGTGGCGCAGCAAGGGTGAGAAGGTGAAAGCGAAAAATACCATTTAAAGTGGCATTTTTCGCTTTAACCCCTTTTTTGCAATAAGTTTGATTCCCATATTTTTTTTTTAAATCGGTGCCAAAAGGCACCAGTTTAAAAAACGACTCCGCGGAGCAACCCTCCTCGGCCTCGGCACACTCTGTCCCTGTGCTGTGTCAGAATCGACAAGGGTATATATATGGATAGCAGTCCACAGGAGTTACCTATGGTTGATATAATTGGGACACTTCTATCTTCTGTGTAACTCGTTCCAATCGAGGGTTCCTATCAAGCAAAGGTTGATGCATAACTTCTAACGAACGCAGAACAAGTGTTAGGTTCTCTTGGGGGAGTAGTTTTTTATATTCGGTTTTAAAATAAAAAGATGGAAATAAAATATATTAATAAAATAATATTAAAGTAAAACACGTTGTTTGAAATAATGTTTTTCACTTTCACATCGTTTGCTAATAGAACGAGTAGAAATCGTCACTTGAGATAGCGATTTCAAGTCGGAGCCTCTCAGCAATTCTAATCCTCTATTATCTTGTTATATCTATTATCAAGATAATAGATATAAGAAGATAATTCTGATGGTTATATTTATTATCTTGTTATAGATAATAGATATAACAAGATAATTTTGATTGATACTGAATAATTAATAATTATTTAATCCGTATTTTAATTTACTAGAAGATTATGTGAAAGGAGGAAGGTAAACGAAGATCTGTAACGTTTAAATCCTCGTAGGAAGTTAAGTTCATGAAAAATTACCATTTGAAATGATGATTTCAGGATAGAAATCGTTACTTTTGAAATGACAATTTCAACTCAAATGCCATTTGAAATAGTAATTTTTATCCCTCCTCTTAGCAGTCCCATTGACGAAGCCAACTAAAAATTATGATACAAAAGTAAAAAATATTATTTTAAAATAATATTTTTACTTTAATACTATTTTGATAAAATCCTTCATGTTCATTTTCTTGTTTTAAAATCGGTGCCGAAACGCATCGATTTAAAAAATTACTCTTCTCTTGGGATATGCCGTAGAACCTCAATAATTGTGGATGCTAAATCCAAATAATGACGCAACGCTGAATGCATTTGCTTGGTTGCGATTTGAAAGCGACCTGACAAACTACAGTTGGCACGTACTACAAACGTCTGTTTAAGTCCTTAAAAAATTCTTGAAGGGTGGCATGGTACGTACGCATCAATACCTCATCAGGACGTAGTTGCGAGGAGAAGGCCCCCATGGCCCAAGTACAGGAGCGCCATCTGCTGGTAAATTTGGTTCTACGGCACGCGGTGCAGAAGACATTTGCTTTTTCTTTTTCTTTTTTTTCTTTTTTTCCCGATAAACAAAATATGGATCATTTTTTGATTGAGTTGGTAAAATTACTAAATATTAGATGCCGATGTTTTGTTTTTAAGTAAATAAATACTCTAGATCTTTCTTAATTTATGGATAACATTGAGCTTCTAGTTCTAAATTAGTTGAGTTTATAAAATTACTAGGTGTCAGATGCTAGTGATCTAGGTTTACCTCTCAGTAACGAACGGGAGAAAAAAATATGTAGATTAGTGCAACTTTTCTTTTCATTTTCATTTCTAAGATATTTTGTACTCTTTTTTTTTATTTCTCTCTCTCTCTCTCTCTCTCTTTCTTTCGTTTCTTGGTTTGTTCGTTTTCGATGGTAATGTTGGACGAGTTTGCTTTGAAGAAATTTTACTACATTTTTAAAAGATTTTTAAGTCACATCAAAAAAATTTTACTGCATTTTTTAAGATTTATAAGTCAAATCAAAATACTTTTACTCTTTTTTTCTTTTCAAGATTTTCAAATCACATCACAGTGGGAATAATAAACCTTTCCTACCATTTGGCTTAGTTATTAACCTATTAGTCAACAGAAGAAAAAGTCTTTTACGCTGCCTCGATACAATATATTGAGCATCAAATGCTATGATTCGCTCGTATGCAAATTTATGCATCAATAATATAAAACTTATGAATAAATTTTTTAATATAAATTTATACATAGATGCATATTCATCATACTTAAATGTAGTATACAAAAGACTTTTTCATCGACAGATACCTCACATGCTTATTGACTACCGATCATTTAAAAATATACTAACAATTAATTCTAACCATCTAATTATTCAAATAAACGCCTAGTCGTAACCTTATGTTCTTTTTCAAACGTTAGAATTATTAGAGAATCGCAGCAGAAGATATATTGCCGTAGCAACGTTCTTTTTTTGTCATTCTCTTTCTCATTTCCACGAAGAAGCTGAGTTGCGTTCACCAATCCTGACTTGCAGCATTTGAATAACAGAAACAGATCCTGAATGACCGATGGATTTTTAGCCATGACAGAAATATATGATATTTTAGATATTCCATACGTCTTTTCTTTTACCTGTGCCTCGTTTATTAGAGTTGCAGAGAACCACCATTCGAAGCTAAGAAGTTAGGCTATAGGAGTTATTGGCCCCAACGGCACAAGCGAAGCCCCAAAACTCCACCCTTCTTTCCATTTGGTTGGAAACCAAAACTCTACGTACATTTATTCCTCAAGCTAAGAAACAATGAATATGAAAACAGGAGTTCAAGGTAAGTAATGGATTGGCACACTATCATCTCCACTGCCATAATGAGCATTCACAGCTAAATCTGACGAGAGCGAAAATGGCAAGGTGTTTTGAATAAGACTAGGTAAGAATTTTGATCTCCATGGAAGGAGAAGCCTTTGTGCACTGGATGCTTATGCACATCAGCCCTTGTGATTGGAGCGCATGCACATCACAAGGCGTGGTGCAGCAAGACTTTTCTCTCGATCGAAACTTAGGTTCAGGAATGTCAGCAGGGTCCGACCACAAAAACTACACCTAAAGCTGATCTGGGCCAGGCTCGGACCAGTAACTAGGCCTGCCTAAGAAGCCTTAGCCCAGTCTTGATTTTGCCCTGAAAGAATAAGGTGAAAATGCCCAGTTCCCCCAACTATAATCTACTTTAACCCGAACGAGCCAGTACCAGAGAATTGTCTTGCAAGGCTTGATGCAAGGCAAAATCCATGAGGAATTGATATTTGTTACATGGAGATCTCGAGAATTTTCTTCCATATTAATACTACCAGCCATGTATCAATCTCAATCTGATAAAGGTTGCTCCTCATATCTCGCCATGAAAAGCACACTGCCATTTACCTATCTATGGCTAATGTTGGAATGGCAGCACAGAGCACAAAGCAGATCAGCTGCCAGGAGGTTTTAATCATTAAAGAAGTGCATGGTCTGCACCAAAACAAAAAAAAAAAAAGCAAGAAGAAAGGCATAGATAAATCAGCAACTTGATACCTTCAAATATTAATAAGTAATGCATAAACTTTGCCTCGGGTCTATGGAAGCTTTGTGCCAGACCAGTGAGTAGAATTGCAAAGCAGTTCCATGGGGTCAGGGAGACCCTCCTGCAATGAACTATTACCCTGTTTCCACCACTATGAATCCACAATCTTGAAACATCAGAGCTTAAGGAGCCACCACATTAATTGTTATGATTGAAAACAAAGCCATGTAATCTGAAATTTTAACCAAAATGAAAGTATAAGCATCTACACCATTCATGACCTGTTATGAATTATTGCACAAAGCTAATGCTCTTGTTTGTGCTGTTGCATAGAGGCAGTGTGGCAGACTCAGCTTCATCCAATGAAACCTGATGACAAACACAAGTATCATTTCCATTAATTTCCTATCTGAGTTAATGAGCCATGACTGCATTGACCTTCACTTTGAAGCTGTTGTTTAGTCATTTCTCCAAGTACAAGAAATTCAGACAAAATATGTATTGCGTTTGAACAAGACTCTTGACACGCCAAAACAGGTGTTCACAAAAAACTCAAACACAATTTCTACAAAAGGCCAAGTAAATGTATTCCTCATTCCACATCTAAATCAAATGAACCTTCTTTACACAAAAAAAGTCTAAACTGAAAGGGGCTCACGTGGCTCAAAAGAACTGGTGGGGATCACAAGAGGTAGAGGGGGAAGCCCAAGAAGCAACCTTTCCATAGCAATACTTTCCAGCTAATCAATATTCTGTTGAAATTTGAAGAAAGAAAGTCTAGATAGAGATAATGATTGGAACCGAGAGATGAAGATAGGATAAGAACCGAGGCTTGAACATGATTGAATCGCTGTCTTCAAACGTTATTTGCACTCTCTGGAATGCTTTTTGAGCCAACCATAATTACATTTGCAGGATTTTAATAAAGCCTTGATAAAGGGTGCATAAAAGCATTAATGAACCTTTGATCATAGGAAATATATAAAGATTTTCTAAATTATCTTTTGAAATCGAGCATTGCAGTCTGGGATGCATCGATTCATTGGAGCGCCGCAACACTTCGTAATGATTTTTTTGTTGTTGTGAGAATTGCCACCATGAGAGAGTCGCGACTCTCACCCGAAATATGCATGCTTATTTTAATGTGAACAAAACCCAACATATTCCAGGCAAGACCAATAGCTCAAAGATGAAGTCTATGATTAAAAAGATAGCGTTATGATAACTAACTTTCATCATCTACTCTGAGTTGGAGAACATGCATCGGCCCCCACCACTGCTAGTTCACAGACAGCACAAATTTTCCCTTCAATAGCTGGAACAAATCGTGCCGCACAGTAAGGGCAGGACACATCCTTCTGCCCTTGGTAAATTGGAACAAAAGTTTCTCCACAAACAACAAATGGATTCGTAAAATCATAATTCAACTGGCTTGCATCTTTCTTATCACCACATGCCTGCAGCACTTGTCTAGCCTTCTTTGCTTGAGCTTCAGTTGGGCTGTTCTCCAGAAGCATCCTTGCAAAGTTGGCTGCAGTACTGTAGTTTCCTCCCTTGAAGCAGGTGGTCATGGCACTGGCTTGCGCTAGCCTCATGAATTTTCTGAAGTTTGCAGTTTGTGAAGCAGGCTGCCAACTCCTGCTGCCGAACCGAGTTGCCCTTGATTTCCTTTCTTTTGACCTCCACCTTCAAGCCCAGCACGTACTCTTTAGCTATTTCGATCAGTTCTTTGACTTCATCAATCTCTCCCCTAGAGTTCACAACGGTAAGTGGGATTGTATGCAAGATATTGAGAAAGAGCCGTAAAGCTTCCGAGAACTTCCCCTCTGTTGTGGGCCTATGGCCCAATGTGCTGTTTTAGTTTCGAAAAAGACTTTGTACATCGCATCCGGTGTAGCAAGTCTATATGCATACGATACCCATTAAAAAATATTAAGATAGCTTTATGACATCTAGAGGAAAAAAATTACGATACTCAGTTTTAAACTTACGATACCGTAGTTATAAAATTAAGACACCCGTTCAGAAAATAAAAAAAAAACTATACACCCTAGTTTTAAACTTACGATACCGTAGTTATAAAATTAAGATACCGTTCAGAAAGTAAAAAAAATTACGACATCCTAGTTGTAAATTTACGATACCGTAGTTATAAAATTACGACACCCACTCAGAAAATGTGCATGTATACAATTTTTTTTTAAAAAAAAGTTGTTGCATTAATATTTGTTCAGCTTTTTTTTGGAAGTTGTGTATAGATACGTTTTCTGAATGGGTGTCATAATTTTATAACTACGTAAGTTTACAACTGGAATGTAATAATATTTTTTGACTTTCTTAATGGGTGTCTTAATTAATTTATAATTACGGTGTTGTAAGTTTAAAACTAGAGTATCATCTTAAATTTTGACGTGACGTGCATTAATACCCATTCAGCTTTTTTTAAAAAAAATTTATGTATAGATATGTTTTCTGGATAGTGTCATAATTTATAGCTATAGTATCGTAAGTTTACAACTGAGAGTCATTTTTTTTTTTGCTTTCTGAACGGGTGTCTTAATTTTATAACTACGGTGTCAAAACTAGGGTGTCATAATTTTTTTTCTTGGGATGTCGTAAAGCTGTCTTAACATTTTTTAATGGATGTCGTACGCATATGGATCAATAAGGAGAGGCGGTGCAGCCCACGTAGAACTTGCTGCATCAGATGCAGTGTACAAAGTCTTTTCCTTTAGTTTCTCATCCAGCTGAGATAGTTTATACACAAGTTGTCATGCCTGAGACCGATGGTGGTGGATCCAAGGATGGCAACACATCGCATGCCAGTCATGCAAGACCTCCAATAACGTAACAAATAATATAAGAACAGATAATAAATATATGGCATTCAAAAGCCAATAATCTTAATACAAGTCATATTAAATAAGGTTTGATCTATATGCCAAAATACACAAAATGTTTGGAGTTATATGTGATATAAATTGATCTGTCTACACACTAAAGGAAGCTTCAAACTATCCCAAAATTTGCCTCTTCAATTAAGTGGCTCTGAAAAATACTATGAGATTTAAATGAGCTCACACTCATAAGTAGGCCTATTATAATATAATATAGTTATTTTTAGATTTTTAATAAATCAAATTTTCATATGTCAAATTACATGCTAAGCTTTCAAAATTTCAAATATATTTCATCATGTTATCGAATCATGCATATTATATGCTCAAATAATTTTGGAAGCAGATGCTATGTAACATTTCAAAATACTGGTTCAAAATCAAATCCACTGTGCCACTGTAATCAATATGTAAAGTTCATTTTATACCAATGTTCCACGGTCATACACTACATCCACAGAAGCCCTCATAATAGTACTAGAACAATATACGTTCCCTATGAAGGAAGGGTTCTGGTGTCAACAGAACACCCCTTGGGTGTATTCCTTGTATATAACTCCTGTAGAGGGGGGTCCCAGACTCATGTCACATATCATATCGTGTCACAGAACATCCCATGGATGTGTCCTCTACATACACCCCTATGGAGTTTGGTCCCAGAGTCAACATAACACCTCCTTGGTGTCTCCCACATATAACCCCCGTGGGGTGGGTTTCGAAGTCATGTAGCATATCATATCATATCATGTATTGTCATAGTGGATCGCGGTAACACATATAGTATATTCACAAAACATCATTATGTATTGTTGCAAAAACACAATCAATATACTTTTCACATATACAGTGGTTTGAACATGTCAAAATATACATGTACACTTATATAAAACTTTTACCAATTTCAAATACTATGTTAAGTAATCATTTGCATGTATAGGTAACAAATAATTTACATAATTTAACAATTCTAAAAATTATCATGCCCAATAATCATTTGCATGTAAGGGTACCAAATAATTTTGTAGAAATTAACACATTCAAATAACCATATAAAACAATCATTTGCATGTATGAGGTACTAAATTTATTTTTAGTTTTCATATAATACACTGAGATTAGCAATTTTAAATAATCATGTAAAATGGTCATTTGCATGTATGGAGTATCAAATTCATTTTTTTCAAATAATATACTATGTAAAACTATATAGCATTTGAATTCATAATTTACATATTTTTAATAATTCATAAAAACTATAATAAATGGCTTACTTATCTTCTAACGCTAGTCTAAGGATGCAAATTAGCTATTGAGCTCCTGAGTACCTACAATATAATTTTCTAAAATTTTAATCTCCAAAGTCATGACTCTTATACTCTATCTAGCCTCATCCTGGACCCAACTTGGAGTTTAAATATCTTCAAATAAGTGAGCCCAAATAGAAAAATAAAATTTTTTCAAAGAAACTAGGATCAAAGCTGATCCAGATTCCAGACTACACTCTTCTTTTATTGGGTCCGGCCCAATTTGAGACCCAAAAATTGGGCCCAAACAGGCTGACTGGGCTGGACTGAACCAAAGCCCAACCCTTTTCTCTGTTTCAGCCCCCAGTTTACATTAACCAGGGGAAGGAACCGGCTGCCAAGGGCCGACGTTGGCCCCCCCTTGGGGCTGCCTGGTCGGCCGTTGACGACAGGCCCAATGTCGGTTGCTGCTCGGCAGCGGCGGCACCACCCTCTCTCTCTCTCTCCTCCTCATGCATTGGAGGAGGGACGCCGGTGGCCCTGGGCATAGCTACGACATGGCCCAGCCATGGTGCGGCCAGGACATCCCCCCACCCCATCTCTGTCTCACTTCCCTTTCCTCTCTCTCTCTTCCTCTCTTTCTCTAGGTGGCAGTGGAGGTGAGAGCCTACCGGTAGAGGTGGTGGCGTGGCGGTGAGGGGTGGAAGGAGGCCAGCATGGCCCCCTTTGTCGTGGCGAGGGAAGGGCCAAACACCTGTGCTCACACAGGATTTGCCATGCCGCCTGTACAGCGCCATTTTTTTATTTTTTATTTAGTTAAGGTGGTTTGCACAAGTGCTAGAGGTCCCCTTACATTAGCACCGGCAGACTCACTCCAGCTCTTCTTAATGGCAACTGAAGGCCCGAAATCAGGGAACATACCTCAATTCGGCGTAGCGGAAGCAACGGATCATTGAGGGCTACTAGAGTTTCCAGTGTGTCCACACCCCTAAGCTGCGATGCCGATGAGGGAGAGAAGGAAGGGAAGCTTGTTTCTTTAGGCTCTAGCCTTATCACCCAGAAGACACCTTGGGTCTTCTCTTATAGAACGGGATAGATACGAGAGCGGATAAGGCAGAGGGATATGAAGAGTCTTAGAGATACGAAGAATCCTATCTCATGGGACTCTGTATGGGTGTCTGACTTGGCACCCAGGCCAATAATCATCCACTTGTCCACATAGGAACAATATTTTATAACCTCAACATTCTCAACTTGCAGTGCGGTGGGTGTGCGACCTGATAAAACTCACACACACTGACACATAGTGGATATACTGGATTAAGTTAATAAATAACTAACGCAGCGAACAGGAATACAATCCAATCCTGTCTGTGTCCTAGATAATCCGATCACACTTAATCAAGTACTCTCAATCCCTCAAGAGATCATTCCTGAGCAGCACTTGAAAAAACACAAAGTCAAAATGTTTGTATCCATAATCATATGCAACTCATATACATAATTGCCTGGGCAATGGATCACAAACATAAGGTGTGGTCGTGAATGATCTTCCTTGATTGTCTCATGTGGCTGTATTAATTCCATGACCTTGGAGGATAAGGCTAAGGAAGTCATTCTGAACTCCAACTTCATGATATAGGTTCAAGTCCAAGGACACTACATAGTTGTAAGGCTTACACGGTAACGAAGAGGGAATATATCGCGTTACCCCTTATATGATTGACTTTAGCACATGCAACAAATACATGCTACGATGGAGCTCCCACTCAATGGGCCATGTCATACTTAAACACCATACAAACACAAGTCCATGCATTACAAAGTTGTCTGACTCGAGCACACATCAATGCTCCTAGTTCGGCTACAACAGGCTTAGTACGGATCTATGGACACATTATGAATTACATCGCTCATGCATGTATATTCTTCATACTCGACTCTTCTGAGTCTCATCTCAGTCCAAAACCGAGGCAACTTTGATTGTAATCTTTTTATTATAATTTATGTAGCCCATTTTGCAACTTATGCAATCTACAACTCATGCATTGCTACTCAAGCATCTATAATGGCTACTTTAGTCTTATCCTGCCTACTACAAAAGTGTCAAGGCAATCACCTATGTGAGTAGGCTGATCTAAGCCTGTGATATTTATACACATATGTGCCTGTAAATATGAACTCACCATAATAATAAAAATAAACATTTTATAACTTTAACACATAGTCATGATGTCCATACAATCTCTGTCTGATAAAAAAAAAGACACAAACTCATACATAAGTCTGAAATATATCTCGGTCTATCACACTTTATACAGACCTAAACTCCTCACATGAGCTTGGAACACATCCTTAAGAATGGGCTTTGTCAGAGGATTAGCTAGCATCCTGCCAATGGAGATATGCTTTAGGATAACTTCTCCTTGCTTGACCATGTTCCAAATAAAGTGATATCTGATGTTAATATGCTTGGTCCTTCCATGGTACTTAGGATCCTTAGCATATTGTAATGCTTTCATACTATAAGAACTGATTTGAATAGCCTCATATGCATTAGCTGATATCTCAAGTCGCCTCAAGAACCTCCTCAGCCACATGACCTCCTAGACAATAGCCAAACAAGCAATATATTCGGCTTTCATAGTAGACAGGGCGGTGCAGCTTTATTTTTTACTGCACCAAGTAACAGCTCCACCTTCAAAGATGAACACATATCCTGTGGTGGATCTATGCTAGCCCAATTAGAGTCACAAAAACCCATTTAATCTCAAATCTTTACCCTGATAGTATAGGGTGAGAGATTGGCAGTGCCATGAAGGTAACGAAAAATCTTTTTAACTGCAACCCAATGAGCAAGTCCTGGATTACTTTGGTATTGGCTAACCAAGCCGACTACAAAGCAAATATC
Source organism: Calamus simplicifolius (assembly GCA_900491605.1). NCBI lineage: Eukaryota > Viridiplantae > Streptophyta > Magnoliopsida > Arecales > Arecaceae > Calamus > Calamus simplicifolius. The sequence continues at coordinate 654,251 of UESW01004698.1, forward strand.
AGGATGAGTACACAACATAATGTACATCAAGCTTCCTACTGCACTAGCATAGGGGATCCTGCTCATCTTTTCTCTCTCCTCATTAGTTCTAGGGCATTGGTCGATGCTTAAAGTACAATCCTTCTCTATTGGAATATCAACGGATTTAGAATAGTGCATTCGAAATCGTTCTAAGATTTTCTCAATATATATTTCTTGAGACAAACCAAGAAACTTCTTAGCATGATTCTTTAGGTTCCTCACTCCAAGCACAAAATTTGCCTCATCTATGTCCTTCATCTCAAAGACAGAGGACAACCACTCCTTAGTAGCATTGATCACCCTTATAGAACTCTCAGCTATTAGGATGTCATCCACATATAGCACCAAAATCAGAATCCCATCGTCTAATTTCTTAATGTACACACAGTGGTCCTCAGTCCTATTTAAGCCAATTGATGTAATGGCTTCATGAAACTTGAGGTACCATTACCTAGATGATTGCTTGAGACCATATATGGATCTTCTAAGGCGGCACACTTTGTCCTCCTATCCTTTGATCACAAAGTCCAAAGGTTGATCTATATAGATCTCTTCATCCAGGCTTCCACTAAGAAATATTGTCTTAACATCCATTTGATGTAGCTCTAAATCTAAATGGGCTACTATAGCTAGGATCAAATGAATAGAGACAAATCTCACCATAGAAGAAAATATTTTCTCATAGTCTACACCCTCCATCTGGGTATAGCTTTCAACATAAGATGAGCCTTGTACTTTTTAATTGACCCATCAGCCTTGCGCTTTATCTTTAGAACCCACTTATTTCCTATAGATTTATGCCCAGGCAGAAGGTCTGTCGAGTCCCACACATGATTCTTGGCCATTGATACCATCTCATCTTTCATAGCAGCTAGCCACTCACTATGAGCAGATGAAGCGAGCACCTCTTCAATAGAAGTAAGTTCATCTAGATCCAATGAGTGCAGAGAAATACATTTCCTTCAATCCCAAAATATCGTCGTAGAATATGACCATGTTTGCTTCTTCATAACAGCGGATCTGGACCATGATGATCACTCTCTGGTGGTGCATCAACCCTCATGGGTGAGCTTTCAAGTGAGCTCCCACTAGGCTCAACTTGTGCGCTCCCACTGTCTGGTGCGGCACTCCAACTAAGCCTAGCATTCTCACTATCTGTGGCGATCTCTGAGACAAGTCAAAAATCCCCCCTCACCGGAGATAGTAGGAAGGTCCTCCTGTAACTCATATAGGGATAGGTCCTTTCTAAGTTTACTAATGCTCGAGCATTTATTCTCTATAAACTCCACGTCTCTGAACTCCACTTCAGTCAACCCTCCATCAGGATGTGCACCGTACATCACGTAACCCTTTGAATTCTTAGGGTACCTGATGAATATCTTTTTGCTGGCTTTAGGACCCAGCATTCCCAACTTATGGGAGGTGTTATGAACATATCATATTGAGCCCCAGAGATGCAAATGATCCACAGAGGGTCGCACACCATACCATAGCTCATATGGAATAGAGGGTACCATTTTACTAGGTACACAGTTAAGGATATATGCAGTAGTTAACAGCGCATCTTTCCAGAAACTGATTGAAAGATTTGCTTGCGCCATCATTGACCTAACCATGTCTATTAAAGTCCTGTTTCGACGCTCAACAACACCATTCTGTTGTGGTGTCCTAGGAATGGTAAGCTGTCTGTGTATCCCCTTTTCCTCACAGATCCATTGGAACTAACATCAACAGGGCTCGACACGTTGACCACTATTAAGTTGCCACATCAGCCAGCCATATGCATCAGCATGGCACATGTTCGACATGTGGCAGACGCACAGACGGCCATGTGTCCGACCTACATGACGTGGCTTGACACATGGCTCACCACATCAACATACCATTTATCCTTGAATTTTTTTTGACTTTATTTGAATTATGAAATAACCACAATGCCCCTGGAACTTTGTCAAATTTATGGATGGTGCCACAGTAAACTCGTGAGTTTGTTTTGCGCCCGCCGCACGTGCGACGGCGTAGGGCCATCTTGGTCCTTCGATGGCTAGGTCGGAGCTCCCTTCCGTCGAGGAAGTGGGGGTCGCCGGCCACCGGAGAGGCTCCAGCGACTCTGCGTCCCTCGGACGCTTGGATAGCTGCCACCCATCATGGCGGCGGACGAGGCTTCATCGGTCCTCCAGCGGACTCCGATGACCTGGCGGACAACCCCGAGAGGGACTCCGACAGTGGGCGAGGCCTCGTCAGCTACCGAAGAATGGTTATAGGGACCCTGCATCTGTTGTGCGTTCGGTGGAAGCAGAGGCTTCCCCGGCCTCCAGCGGCCGAGGAAGAAGCCGGACAAGCTCCGACGACTGGCGGGACCAACGCTAATCGCCAGAATGGGTCTGGTGACCCTAGGCCGTGAGAACGGCCTGTGTCATGCGAACGGATCCGAGATAGGGTGGAGGAGAAAGCTGTCCCTGGCCACCGACAGTCGGAAAAGAAGGGGAAGAGATCATCGGCGACCAGAGAGAAAACTCCCAGCCACCGGCGAGGATCCAATGGACCCTCCCTTCAACCTGATCAAACCGAGGTCCGCTACAGCACCCATGGCCATAGCGGAACCTCCCATATTCCTTTTTTTATTCTTTGCTGCATGCTGTGGCACCCATGGCTGCAGCAAGGACAAGCCGCAGCCTGTACCCAGTAATCTCTATCCTCATCGGTGACGATTGGCGTAGCTCTGAAACCAATTGAAGGGCCAAATCAGGGAACATACCTGATTCGGTGGCAGCAGAAGCAGTGAATCATTGGTCGTCGAGGGCTACCAGAGTCCCCAGTGTGTCCACACCCCTAAGCCACGGTGCCAGTGAGGGAGAGAAGGAAGGGAAGCTTGTCTCTTTAGGCCTTAGCCTTATCACCCAGAAGACACCTCGGGTCTTCTCTTATAGAACAGGATAGATACGAGAGTAGATAAGACAGAGAGATACGAAGAGTCCCAGAGATACGAAGAGTCCCGTCTCATGGGACTCTGTGTGGGTGTCTGGCTTGGTACCCAGGCCAACAGCAACCAATGTCATAGGAGCTGAAGTAAAAGCATTCAAGTATGTGTGACTGCCCATATGTAGATCCATGAACAATGGCTTCAAGGGAACAAAGTTTTTGGTGCCTAGTTGTTGTCTAAGCAAGTGCATAACACTATCAAAATGTCCAGCTGCTGCATGCTCTGAAGCAAGGGATGATCTCTGAATCCAGATCTGGCTCACTGGAATTCCCGGAGTAGGGGCAACAAATAAAATGTGAGCATTACCTGTAGCTTTTGGAGTATCAATATCAGGTGGTACCTCCAAATTTTCAAGGTCCCATCCTCCCTCATCATCCTCTTCATTTGCCTTGCCATCCTTGACTTCCAAAACTCCATTCTGCATCAACAAGTTCCAAGTCATCATCACCCCAATCAGCCCCAGTAGCTTCTTCTTCTTCCTCCTCCTCCTCCTCATGTCCAGTCCTTCCATTGTCCAAACCAATTTCAAATACTCCTCTCATGACTCTCAACAATGGAAAATCACTACTGCACATTAGGGGACTAGGTGACATCAGATGAAAACAGCCCTTGCCTTCAGGCAGAGAGGGAACATTATCACCCAACTCAGCTGCAAGCCAATCTGCAACCTCTGTAAGACCATGAACAGAAGCTGTAATATATGCTAGAGGCAAATAACTTTGATTCTCCAATATCTTGACACGTTCCTGTATATCACTTAGATACAAGGCATTGCCGAACTAACCCATCCTATCATTTTTAATCTCAGCTATCCTCAGCATTTTGGAGAGCTTTTCTATATTTCCTGTTACAACATACAGGAAAGATAAGTCTTTCAAATTCTTTGTCCTCTGGTATGCATATTCCACGATACTGGCATTTCCCTGATGAAGGGCCTCAATGCCTAATCTGTACCAGTGATTTTTCTCATCTATTGCTTTTGCAGAAGCGACAGCTATCTGGATGTTTCCACTCTCAAGAGCTAGATCAAACCTTGTTTTCTCATCTTTGACAAAATGAACAGCAATTTCTGGAAACCCTTTCTGCTGCAAAAGGCAATAACAGCCTGTCCACACAGCTTTGAGTGTAAGACTTAATTTAAATATATTGATCACGATATCAAATATGCGAAAATACGATATCAATATATTATTATGATCGATAAATACCTTCAGCCATTATTATTAATATTCTTTCCGATGAGGGTAAGGAATTCGATCTTCCCATGGGATCTTGATCTTCCTTCTCTCTAGGGATCTCGATCTTCCTCCTTCGATGGACCTTGATTGATCTTCCTCCTCCTCTCGATAGATCTTGATTGATCTTCCTCCTCTCGATGGATCTTGATTGAGTTCTTCCAATCAATGAGCCATCGCACTCTGATGGTGTATGCCCTCAGGATGTGCTCTTGATCAGGAACTCAATGCCTCTGCTTATTAGGTTTTTCTTTTGATAACCTTTGTTGAAAGCCTTAGGAAGGGTTTCCTATTTATACTCAAATCCCTTCACCGCATGCTCCCATCAAGCAAGCGTTCAACATTTAAAGGGGGGGTCTGTTATCACTTCTTAATTAGTGAAATGATAGTAATAAAATAAGGACCATTAAAAGCGACGGGTTATTACATTCTCCCACTTGGTCCGTATATTTTATCAACACTGAACAAGAAATTAAATACATGAATCATAGCGATAGGTCCTGTTGCCGCTGAAATCCGTCCTCCGACTCGGGCGCGGTCGATCTCCGGGAAGAGGGGGTGCGGCGGACCTGCAAAAGAAGCCCACACGCGGAGGGACGCTGGGGGTGGTCCTCCGCGGAAGACCCTCCGACGCTCAAGTCAGTGGGGAAGGAATCGGCGATCAACCAGATAATGAGGAGGTGGATCTCTCCGGGAGACCTCTCCGGGTGCGGCCAATCGGAGGCTCCAAAGGGCAGGAGCGTGAGGGTGGAGGTGTAAGCGTACAAGTGTGCGTACGGAGTTGCGTACCTGAGGGAATCTATCAATCTGATACTTATAGACTGTCACCTGGGGACTTGAGCATCTTCTGGAAGGTTCTGAGGTTGTTACGATACGGGAGTAGACAGAATCAGGCCGTTGTGGGGCCGCCAGAATCCACGCCTTGTCTGTTAAGGGATCGACGGCTAGGAGAGCTCCTCGATGTCTTGGGATCTGGGTGAGTAGACCTGGGCGGTTACCATAGGTCTTAGGCCACGTCTCAAGATGATTCCTTGCCTAAGGAGCTGCTCGGGTAAGCTTAAGCTCTCCCGCGTCAGGTTCCGCGGAGGTAGACGTCAGGGCGTGGATCGCTGGGTAGAAGCGAGCTACGGAAGCCCAGAGGAGGCCGAGCTACGGAAGCCCGGAGGAGGCCGAGCTAGGAAAGCCCGGGAGAGGCCGAGCTACGGAAGCCCGGAGGAGGCCGAGCTACGGAAGCCCAAAGGAGGCCGAGCTACGGAAGCCCAGAGGAGGCCGAGCTAGGGAAGCCCGGGAGAAGGCCGAGCTACGGAAGCCCGGGAGAGGCCGAGCTACGAAAGCCCGGGAGGAGGTCAGCCTTAGCCGCCTCGCACGGATATCAATGCAATGATGATTTTACCCCCCAACACATGCCCTCCACTCCCTAGTTCGAAGCGTAGGTTCGGGCGTAGGGAGTATAAGCTCAAGTGGCGCGCCTGTGGATGGGACACCTTGGCCTAGACAGTTCATGCAATGATGCCCTAATTAATGCGACAGGGCTATCGTACCTTCGGAGATAAGGTTCCTCCATTAGCGACGGTTGAGATTGCGCCGTGCCGTGAATCCCGATCGATATGGAGGTTTGTCGAGGCGGTTCCGGACGCCTCGAATGAGACATCCCGCCTCCTCAGGGCGGTTCCTTGGCGGAGAAGCGAAGTGACGGCCGCCCTATATATATACATGCTTATGCACATGTGCGCATGTTCGCGGCGTCTTCTCACCTGTTTTCAGAAGAGCATTGGTCTCTCATACCTCTCCAGCGTTCATCGTTTTCACCCAGGACTTCCCTCAACCGAGATGGCGATGAGCCCTGAAGATGTGGCCTCAGAAATCGTTGCTGAGGATTTGGGGAGGATCCACCAGAGGTATGGTCTGCCCTGGATGTAGTTCTGCGGGTGCCAGAACCCGAAGATAGGGTTACTCGGGGATTAGAGTCCGGAGTCTTTATCTATGAGGATAGTTTTAAGGCGGGTCTTCGTTTTCCTCTCCATCCCTTGGTGAAGGAGATCATGACCCACTACAACATCTGTCCATCGATGGTGGCTCCAAATAGTTGGCGGAATATCGTCGGATTTATTTCGATGTGCCACCAGATTCAAGTCGTTGCAACTCTCCCCCTTTTCCGCACCTGTTACCACTTGACACCTGGGAGGAAATCGGAGTGGACCTCCATCGGGCCCCGGAGATCTTTTAATGTCATCGCGGATAAGCCTTCTTCCATCAAGGGGTGGAAGAGCCGGTTCGTGATTGCGGAGGGGAACGTCGGTTCCGATTTTCCTCGACGGTGGGGGGAAGTTGCGAGGGATGCGGAGACGCATCCGGCCTTATCGGCGCAGGAGAAGAGGGACCTGGATGTTTTTCGTAATGGACAGTGTTGGGGGGTAAAATCATCATTGCATTGATATCCGTGCGAGGCGGCTAAGGCTGACCTCCTCCCAGGCTTCCGTAGCTCAGCCTCTCCCGGGCTTCCGTAGCTCGGCCTTCTCCCGGGCTTCCCTAGCTCGGCCTCCTCCGGGCTTCCGTAGCTCGGCCTCCTCCGGGCTTCCGTAGCTCGGCCTCTCCCGGGCTTTCCTAGCTCGGCCTCCTCCGGGCTTCCGTAGCTCGGCCTCCTCCGGGCTTCCGTAGCTCGCTTCTACCCAGCGATCCACGCCCTGACGTCTACCTCCGCGGAACCTGACGCGGGAGAGCTTAAGCTTACCCGAGCAGCTCCTTAGGCAAGGAATCATCTTGAGACGTGGCCTAAGACCTATGGTAACCGCCCCAGGTCTACTCACCCAGATCCCAAGACATCGAGGAGCTCTCCTAGCCGTCGATCCCTTAACAGACAAGGCGTGGATTCTGGCGGCCCCACAACGGCCTGATTCTATCTACCCCCGTATCGTAACAACTCAGAACTTTTCAGAAGATGCTCAAGTCCCCAGGTGACAGTCTATAAGTATCAGATTGACAGATTCCCTCAGGTACGCAACTCCGTACGCACACTTGTACGCTTACACCTCCACCCTCACGCTCCTGCCCTTTGGAGCCTCCGATTGGCCGCACCGGAGAGGTCTCCCGGAGAGATCCACCTCCTCATTATCTGGTTGATCGCCGATTCCTTCCCCACTGACTTGAGCGTCGGAGGGTCTTCCGCGGAGGACCACCCCCAGCGTCCCTCCGCGTGTGGGCTTCTTTTGCAGGTCCGCCGCACCCCCTCTCCCCGGAGATCGACCGCGCCCGAGTCGGAGGACGGATTTCAGCGGCAACAGATTGGCGCTACGCTTCGAACTAGGGAGTGGAGGGCATGTGTTGGGGGTAAAATCATCAATGCATTGATATCCGTGCGAGGCGGCTAAGGCTGACCTCCTCCCGGGCTTCCGTAGCTCGGCCTCTCCCGGGCTTCCCTAGCTCGGCCTCCTCCGGGCTTCCGTAGCTCGGCCTCCTCCGGGCTTCCGTAGCTCGGCCTCTCCCGGGCTTTCCTAGCTCGGCCTCCTCCGGGCTTCCGTAGCTCGGCCTCCTCCGGGCTTCCGTAGCTCGCTTCTACCCAGCGATCCACGCCCTGACGTCTACCTCCGCGGAACCTGACGCGGGAGAGCTTAAGCTTTCCCGAGCAGCTCCTTAGGCAAGGAATCATCTTGAGACGTGGCCTAAGACCTATGGTAACCGCCCCAGGTCTACTCACCCAGATCCCAAGACATCGAGGAGCTCTCCCAGCCGTCGATCCCTTAACAGACAAGGCGTGGATTCTGGCGACCCTACAACGGCCTGATTCTGTCTACCCCCGTATCGTAACAACCTCAGAACCTTCCAGAAGATGCTCAAGTCCCCAGGTGACAGTCTATAAGTATCAGATTGACAGATTCCCTCAGGTACGCAACTCCGTACGCACACTTGTACGCTTACACCTCCACCCTCACGCTCCTGCCCTTTGGAGCCTCCGATTGGCCGCACCCGGAGAGGTCTCCCAGAGAGATCCACCTCCTCATTATCTGGTTGATCGCCGATTCCTTCCCCACTAACTTGAGCATCGGAGGGTCTTCCGCAGAGGACCACCCCCAGCGTCCCTCCGCGTGTGGGCTTCTTTTGCAGGTCCGCCGCACCCCCTCTTCCCGGAGATCGACCGCGCCCGAGTCGGAGGACGGATTTCAGCGGCAACAGATTGGCGCTAGAGGAAGGGTCTCAAGTCCCGTTAAAACTTGAAGAAAGGAGACAAGGATCTTAATTCGGAGAAGAACCTCTCTGATGGCCAACCGGAAGAGAGCAACCTCTGATGCCCAAGATCAGGTCGCCTCCCAAGGCCTGATCCGACTGGCGCCACAGCGCCACAACCCCCACCTGTCGAGACACCATCGCCGCCTGCCGTTCCGGTGACCCAGGACCAGTTTGCTATGCTGGTCCAGCAAGTCCAGGCTCTTACCCACCTGGTACAGGAGCGCCTTACGGCTCCTCCCGCTTCGCACCCCAGAAAGAAGCGGCGACCTCTTCTTTGCCGGCAACCTCCTCCTCTGATCCGCATGAATCAGCGGATCCCCCGCATCGCCCCAAGGGGGACAAACCGGTCCCTCGAACCGGTTACGATAGAGATCCTCCCAGATCTCGGCGAGCCCGCTCCCTCTCTCCGGCGACGTCTCACCATGATTCGACGCCATCCTTGCGTTCTCGTGCCCAGCCCCTCCTCTAGCCGGTGAGGAGGAGATCGCCGTCAGATCCAAGAAATGCGTCAGGAGCTGGACGCCGCCAAGCAGATCCCTCTGCCCCAGCCCAGGGCAGAGCAGGGCATCCCTTTCTCTAAGGGAATCATGGAGGAAGTGATTCCCTCCCACGTTAAGCTGCCAACCGTCGAGCCTTATCACGGCTCCACTGATCCGGACGACCATCTCAGCAGCTTCCGGTCAATAATGATGTTCCACGGAGCATCTGATGCGATCCTCTGCCGAGCCTTCCCCTCCACCCTCAGAGGATCCGCCCGAACCTGGTTCAACGCCTTGAAACCGGGTTCCATTGATTCATTCGACGAGCTGAGCCACCTTTTTATTGGCCAGTTCGTCAGCAGCCGCCGCCACCGACGGAGATCCGACTCCCTCTCCGAAGTCAAGCAGAGAGAGGGGGAGTCCTTGAGGAATTATCTTGGCCGTTTCAACAAGGCCATGTTGGAGGTGGACCACCTTAATCATGAGGTGGCTATGTCCGCCCTAGCGGGGGGAGTTTCAAAGGAGAGCGACTTCTATCTGGCGATGGAGGTCAGCTACCCCCCATGTTTGTCTGATATGATGGCCCTTGCGGACAAGTACGCTAGGGTCGAGGAGTCGCGGAGAGTGGCCCGCGCTGAGCAGCAAGAAAGAAGCAGGAGCCCAAAGCTCCCGACAGACACCGCCCTGCCCGTCGGCCAAGTCCGCCTCGCCGCCAAGAGTCCCTCCGCTGCCGCCAAGGAATCGCTCCCGGAGTCCTCCCAGGCGATTCGATCGCTATACTCCGCTGACTGCGCCCCGGCGCAAATCCTCATGGAGATAGAGCGCCAGCTTCCCCGGCCAGTACCTCTCCGAGGGAACCCGACCCGAAGAGATCCCGCCAAGTACTGCCGCTACCATAGGGAGCATGGTCATGACACTGAAGAATGAGATCGAGAGACTGATTCGGCGGGGACGGTTGGACCAGTTCAGAAGAGCACCCGAGCCGCAGCAACAAGGAGGTGACCGCCAGCCCGAGCTCCCACAACTCCCTCCTCCACCAAATCCGCCTGTGGTTGGCCGCATCAACATGATTGAAGAGGCCGGCGGATCGAGCTCCAGGGGCAACGGTGATGCGCCGGTGCCAAAGAAGGCGCGCACGGGCGAACTTTCCTTTTCTGATGATGATCTTCTTGGGATACAGCTTCCCCATGATGACGCACTTGTTGTATCCCTTAATTTGAACAACTATGATGTAAGCCGAATCCTCGTTGATAGTGGAAGTTCGGTAAACGTTTTGTACCTCGGTGTGTTTGCCAGGATGAAATTGCTCATGGAAAACCTTCGAGCCGTGGATTCCACCTGATGGGATTCACCGGCGACGTCATCGTCCCGAAGGAATCGTCACCCTGACGGTCCGCGCGGGAACCTGGCCCCTTGTACCATTGTCAGACCGATTTCCTAGTAACCGACCTCAGGTCCCCATACAACGCCATATTCGGCAGGCCCGGTCTAATGTCCCTCAAGGCGGTTGTCTCCATCCCGCATCTATCTATGAAGTTCCCACCGAGCAAGGAGTTGGAGTGGTTCGGGGAAGTCAGGCCATGGCTCGGCAGTGTTTGTCACGAGCCTTCAGTCCAGAATGCCGAATTGACGGGCTAGACGCTCGCGAGGACTTCGCCGAACAGCGGGGAGAACCGGCAGAAGAATTGGAAGAAGTACCGCTGGACGAAGCTCGGCCCGACCGAACCATAAGGATCGGGTCGCTGCTCAAAGGAGAGCCTCGTCGCGAGCTGATCAGATTCCTCCAAAGCAATGCGGACATCTTCGCCTGGACCGCCTCCGACATGCCAGGGATTGCCCCGAGGTCCTCGTCCATCATCTCAATGTGACGAGATGCACAGGCCTGTTAAGCAGAAAAGAGAAGCTTCGCCCCAGAACGGCAAAAGCCATTGAAGAAGAGGTCGACAAACTCATCAAAGCCAATTTTGTCCGAGAGGTAAATTACCAAGTTGGCTGTCAAATGTCGTCATGGTGAAAAGTCGAACGGCAAATGGAGGATCTGCATCGACTTCACCGACCTCAACAAGGCATGCCCGAAGGACAGCTTCCCCCTCCCTCGGATCGACCAGCTCGTGGACGCCACCTCAGGCCACCAAATGCTGTCATTCATGGATGCCTATTCGGGCTACAATCAGATCCGGATGGCCCCCGAAGATGAAGAAAAGACCGCCTTCATAACCGACCGAGGTACCTACTGTTACCGAGTTATGCCTTTCGGTCTTAAAAATGCAGGAGCGACCTACCAGCGGCTGGTCAACAAGGTGTTCAAGGAGCAAATCGGCCGGAACATGGAGGTGTACGTGGATGATATGCTGGTCAAAAGCAAGGAAGCGCTGCGGCATGTTGAGGACCTCGCGGAGAGCTTTGCCACGCTGCGCAAATATGGAATGAAGCTCAACCCAACCAAGTGTGCCTTCGGCGTCAATTCCGGGAAATTCCTCGGCTTCATGGTCTCCCAGCGGGGTATCGAGGCTAACCCTCAGAAGATTCAAGCTCTCCAACGAATGGCGCCCCCAGCGTCTATTAAGGAGGTCCAGCGCTTAACCGGGAGGATAGCGGCCCTTAACCGCTTCGTGGCTCGGTCAGCCGAGAGATGCCTCCCCTTCTTCAAAACTCTCCGATCGGCCAAAAATTTCCAGTGGACTCCTGAGTGCCAGAAATCATTTCAAGATCTCAAGAAATACCTCGGCTCGCCTCCACTTCTCAGTAGTCCAATCCCGGGAGAGACTTTATTTCTGTACCTGGCCGTCTCGGAGGGCGCAGTTTGCTCAGTGCTAGTCAAAGAAGAAAGCAAAGTCCAGAGGCCGATCTACTATGTGAGTAGGCTGCTCCGCGATGCGGAGACGAGGTACACCAGGATCGAGAAGATAGTGCTGGCTTTGATCACCTCGGTCCGGAAGCTACGGCCTTATTTTCAAGCACATTCAGTGACAGTCCTCACCGATCAACCCATCAAGGCGGTGGTCCACCGTCCAGAAACATCGGGGAGGATGACCAAATGGGCCGTCGAATTAAGCGAGCACGACATACATTTTCAACCTCGCCCGGCCATCAAAGCCCAAGTGCTGGCCGATTTCCTCCTCGAGTGTACCATCCCAGAGGACGGCTCTACCCCAGAAAATCCCGAAGGACCAAAGCCTGAAGCTCGGTGGCTCCTTCACGTCGATGGGTCGTCCAACGCCCATCACTCCGGTGCGGGTTTAGTCCTCACCAGCCCAGAGGGGATGATCTTCGAATATGGCGTCCGATTCTCCTTCCCGGCTTCCAACAACGAAGCCGAGTACGAGGCCCTGTTAGCTGGTCTCCGGATCGCCCGCAACCTGAAGGTGGAAAAGCTTAACGCCTTCACCGACTCTCAGCTGGTGGCCGGCCATGTGCGAGGAGAGTTTGAAGCCCGAGAGCCCAACATGATCCGATATCTCCAGGAGGTGCGCGGCCTACTTCCCCATTTTGCCGAGTTTGAAATTGTTCAAATTCCTAGGTCGGAAAACGCCCGTGCCGACCTACTCTCACGATTGGCAACCGCGGAGACGATGGATGCTGAGCAAAAATTCCATCTGGAGACTCTGGAGAAGCCGAGCATCATGGAAGCCGATCGGGTGATGCAAATCGAGACCGAACCATCCTGGTTCGACCCCATCCTCAACTATCTCAAAGAAGGGTCGCTCCCATCCGACCGAAGAGAGGCCAGGAAATTGAAGCTGCAGGCGACCCACTACGTGTTGATTGACAACCAGCTTTACAAGCGGTCTTTTTCTATGCCGCTGCTCAGATGCCTCCGCCCATCCGAGGTGAACTATGCTCTACGGGAGGTACACGAAGGGATTTGCGGCAACCATCTGGGGAGCCGGTCCCTATGCCACAAGGTGCTACGGCAGGCTATTACTGGCCGACCATGCAGAAAGATGGACGACCTAGTCCGAGCCTGTGATGCCTGCCAGAGACATTCAAGCATCCAGAGGCTCCCTTCCGCCGAGCTAGTCTCCATATCCTCCGCCTGGCCCTTTGCCAAGTGGGGGATGGACATCCTCGGCCCATTCCCGCTTGCAACGGGTAGCGGAAATTCTTATTCGTCGCCATTGACTACTTCACCAAGTGGGTTGAAGCGGAAGCCGTCGCACAAATCACCGAAGCACGGGCCAGAGACTTTGTATGGAGGTCCATCGTCTGCCGGTTCGGCCTCCCCACACCATAATCACCGATAACGGTAAGCAGTTCGACAATTCCAAGTTCCGCCAATTCTGCGAAGAACATGGAATCCGTCACCACCTCACTTCGGTCGAGCACCCACAAGCCAACGGAGCGGCCGAGGTGACCAACAGGACTCTTCTCCAAGGAATCAAAGCTCGCCTCTCTAGAGCCCAAGGCAGGTGGGCGGATGAGCTGCACCATGTCTTGTGGGCCTATCGCACCACCCCGAGGATTCGACGGGCGAGACTCCATTTCGAATGGCTTTTGGTACGGAGGCCGTCATCCCTGTGGAAATAGGCCTCCCATCTTTGCGGGTGGAGAGTTATTCGGAGGAAGCCAGCAATGAGCAGCTCCGCACCAACCTCGACCTGGTAGAGGAGGTCAGAGAAAAAGCCCGAATTAGGACAGCTGCTTATCAACAGAGGGTGGCTCGGTACCATCATGCCTCCAGGGTCAAGGGGAAAACCTTCCTACCCGGTGACCTCGTCCTTCGAAAAGCTTCTGTATCCAAACCGCTGGAGCAAGGAAAGCTGGCGCCGAACTGGAAGGGTCCGTACCAAATCACGAGATCATTGGACCAGGAGCCTACAAGCTGCAGGATCTTGATGGGAAATCCATCCCCCGAACGTGGAACTCGGACAACCTCCGCAGATACTATCAATAGGGTACGTCCCTCATGCTCCGCCAGTTATCTATTTTCCCGCAGCTTACTGTATGAATCGATTATGCACCATATTGCCGTAAATCGTAAAAGAAAATAAATGCTGCTTACCAATCCTCGGTGCAACCGAGTTATCTGCCTGGACAGAAATCTCCGAACCTTGGCAGGGCCAAGTAAAACAAAGTCTCCGAACCTCGGCTGGGCCGAGCAACAAATCTCCGAACCTTGGCAGGGCCAAGTAAAACAAAGTCTCCGAACCTCGGCAGGGCCGAGCAACAAATCTCCGAACCTTGGCAGGGCCAAGTAAAACAAAGTCTCCGAACCTTGGCAGGGCCAAGTAAAACAAAGTCTCCGAACCTCGGCTGGGCCGAGCAACAAATCTCCGAACCTTGGCAGGGCCAAGTAAAAAAGTCTCCGAACCTTGGCAGGGCCAAGTAAAACAAGTCTCCGAACCTCGGCTGGCCGAGCAACAAATCTCCGAACCTTGGTAGGGCCAGTAAAACAAAGTCTCCGAACCTCGGCTGGGCCGAGCAACAAATCTCCGAACCTTGGCAGGGCCAAGTAAAACAAAGTCTCCGAACCTCGGCTGGGCCGAGTAACAAATCTCCGAACCTTGGCAGGGCCAAGTAAAACAAAATCTCCGAACCTTGGCAGGGCCAAGTAAAACAAATCTCCGAACCTTGGCAGGGCCAAGTAAAACAAAGTCTCCGAACCTCGGCAAGGCCGAGCAACAAATCTCCGAACCTTGGCAGGGCCAAGTAAAACAAAGTCTCCGAACCTCGGCAGGGCCGAGCAACAAATCTCCGAACCTTGGTCGGGCCAAGTAAAACAAAATCTCCGAACCTCGGCAGGGCCGAGCAACAAATCTCCGAATCTTGGCAGGGCCAAGTAAAACAAAGTCTCCGAACCTCGGCAGGGCCGAGCAACAAATCTCCGAACCTTGGCCGGGCCAAGTAAACAAAGTCTCCGAACCTCGGCAGGGCCGAGCAACAAATCTCCGAACCGTGGCAGGGCAAGTAAAACAAAGTCTCCAAACCTCGGCAGGGCCGAGCAACAAATCTCCGAACCTTGGCAGGGCCAAGTAAAACAAAGTCTCCGAACCTCAGCAGGGCCGAGCAACAATCTCCGAACCTTGGCAGGGCAAGTAAAACGAAGTCCCCGAACCTTGGCGGGGCCAAGTAAATGTTTCCCGAGCCATGACAAGGCTAGGTAAAAACCACTCGGGCTAAGACCCCAGCGAAATATCTACAAGCCTCGACCAAAGCCGAACGGCCTCAAACAGTCCCCGAAGGACTTCACCCGGTTCGAAAACGGGTGATAAAAGAAGACCATCGGCATGCGAAAGATGCCACCATAGGCAGAATTCCCCTGAAAGGCTATAAGGTCTCGCATAACTAGCCGATGGCCCCAGGCTGGGCCAGGAAACTCTCCCTAGCAGTAGAGAGCTTTTGAGAGGCCCCCCTGCAGCCCGTCACGCGACATATCTACGATTAATGCGCGGGACAATGGGACTAGACCGACATCCAAGTCCGTCGAGCGTATCAAGATAATCATTCTCAAAGAAGTAAGAAATTCTTAAAACGAGTCTATTTTCCATTTAAATAAGAAGGAGCCATTACAAGGCACAAAGAGACACAGAAAGACAAAAACAGGGGCGGGCAGAGGCCCTGGGGTCAGTCGCCCCAGAGCCCAGCAACTTCTCCAGGAGTGCAGTCAGGTCAGCCACCTGCTGACGAAGCAGCTGAATCTCCTCCTCCTGCCGACCCATCACCCGACGTGAGGCCTCCGCCTCCCGAACCGAGACATCCAGGAACTCCTCGGCGGTCCTAGCGAGCCGCTCATTGATCGCAAGGCCCGACGCAAGGGCCAGCCCATCGACATCACGGAGGTCCCCCTCTCCTCCGAGTACAACGGGTTGCTAACCGAGGAACGGCAGTCAGTTGACGACCGCGCTGGAGAGTCCATTTTTTTAGAGCTCGACCGAGGGATGGCCAAAACCGATCCCCTCAGTCATATTTATACCCGCCAGGCAGGTATCTCGATCGGCCGCGCCGCGAGCACCGACCCACGAGAATTTGCCACGTGTCGACATTCTAATGCATGAGGAATCCGAAGAGTCACGCCATACCCCGAGTGAGATCGATGAGCGCGAACAGACTGTTCAGGGTTCCCCAGGCGAACACTTTCCGATCTGTCGCCCCCTGCATTAAATGCATTTAGCGCTTCCCCAGGCTGCTTAATACGTCCCCCTTCCTCGGAAAACGTGGAAGTCCGTCGCTCGGGCGATAAATTACCCCCTCGGAAGAGCAGCATCGCCAGTAAAGGCGTGACAACACGCCGCCCATTCCGCTCGAGCGCCCCCTCCATTGAGCGCCGTGCAGACCTAACGTCGTGGCCTGCAACGGCGACTGATTCGCTCCCCCCGAGCTACCAATTCTCCGAACCTCGGCAGGGCCGAGCTATCAGTCTCCGAACCTCGGCAGGGCCGAGCTACCAATTCTCCGAACCTCGGCAGGGCCGAGCTACCAATTTTCCGAACCTCGGCTGGGCCGAGCAACAAATCTCCGAACCTTGGCAGGGCCAAGTAAAACAAAGTCTCCGAACCTCGGCAGGGCCGGGCAACAAATCTCCGAACCTTGGCAGGGCCAAGTAAAACAAAGTCTCCGAACCTTGGCCGGGCCAAGTAAAAACAAGTCTCCGAACCTCGGCTGGGCCGAGCAACAAATCTCCGAACCTTGGCAGGGCCAAGTAAAACAAAGTCTCCGAACCTCGGCAGGGCCGAGCTATCAGTTCTCCGAACCTCGGCAGGGCCGAGCTACCAATTCTCCGAACCTCGGCAGGGCCGAGCTACCATTTTCCGAACCTCGACAGGGCCGAGCTATCAGTTCTCCGAACCTCGGCAGGGCCGAGCTAACCAGTTCTCCAAACCTCGGCAGGGCCGAGCTATAAAATTCTCCGAACCTCGGCAGGGCCGAGCTACCAATTCTCCGAACCTCGGCAGGGTCGAGCTACCAATTCTCCGAACCTCGACAGGGCCGAGCTATCAGTTCTTCAAACCTCGGCAGGGCCGAGCTATAAAGTTCTCCAAACTCGGCAGGACCGAGCTACCAATTTCCAAACCTCGGCAGGGCCGAGCTATAAATTCTCCGAGCCTCGGCAGGGCCGAGCTACCAGTTCTCCAAACCTCGGCAGGGCCGAGCTATAAAATTCCGAACCTCGGCAGGGCCGAGCTATAAAGTTCTCCGAACCTCGGCAGGGCCGAGCTGTCAATTCTCCGAACCTCGGCAGGGCCAAGCTGTCAATTCTCCGAACCTCGGCAGGGCCGAGCTATCAATTCTTCGAACCTCGGCAGGGCCGAGCTATCATTCTCCGAACCTCGGCATGGCCGGGCTATCATTCTCCGAACCTCGGCAGGGCCGAGCTACAAAATTCTCCAAACCTCGGCAGGGCCGAGCTATAAAATTCTCCGAGCCTCGGCAGGGCCGAGCTACCAGTTCTCCAAACCTCGGCAGGGCCGAGCTATAAAATTCTCCGAGTCTCGGCAGGGCCGAGCTACAGAATTCTCCGAACCTTGGCAGGACCAAGTAAGACGTTCCCCGGAACTCGAAACTTGACTATCCAAGTAGCTGGCCCCTTGCACTATGACGAAGGGGTGCGGACTCCCCAAGCTTCGGCCAGAACCGACCTACGGTAAACCAGGCTCCAATGAGAGCGGAGCACAAAGTGCCAGACTCCTGACCCAAGCAAGGAGCATATTTCGCCAAACGGTCTACGAATCGCCGAATACGAACCTCGATTAGTTCGGGTGGCGTGAAGTCCTCGTCTAAGGGCGAACAAAACGTTTTTGACGCCCACAAACAACAATGGCAAAAGCTCGGCACAAGAAAAGATAGAGGTCAAAAACAGAATATAACTCTCTTTATTGCCGATCATGATCAATTACAAATGCCTCACAGGCGTTACAAGAGCATTGAAATGCATAAAATAAAGGCAAATTCGAAGCTCGAGCAACCGCTCCAATCTGCGATGCTCCGGCGCCCGATCCTCGAGCCAGATGAGCTTCATCCGGTCGGTTCGGGCCAAAAACCGCCGACAGGACAATAGCTGCGGCTGGCTCCAAGTCGGGACGATATCTCGGTGGCCCAACCGGGATATCTGGACGGCAATCCCAGACCACCCAACCGATGGCGTACTGCCGCTCCATGCCATGGCTCAATGACAAGGAGTCGGCGAGCGAGGCGCTCTCACCCCATCCCCAAGCGGCTGATCCCGGGAGTCCGAACCAGGGAAGGAGGTGAAATACACACAAACCATGGGAGGCCCGCATGCACTTCCGACCTTGCGTCCGAGCAGGAGTCGCAGAGATCACGCAGGAAGCGCATATGTGCGCTCTCCGTATGATCTCCGCGCCCCCCGTGCGCTCTCCGTATGATCTCCGAAACTCGTCCCCTAAGGGCGAGCCATCCTCCAGCTGCTCCCCGGTCGCCCCAGCTATCCGGCGGCAAGGAGCCCATGAAAAGAAAAGTCGATCCTCCCACTCGTAACAAAAGAGAAATGAGCATGGTAAGAGCTCTGGCGAGAAAAGAAACTTTGGGGATAACCAGATGAGACCCCCTTTTCCCTTTTTATAGGCGGAAATGGACCAGGAAAGCCACCCAGGCTGCGCGTCCCAAGATTCAAATTTCCAAGTAGTACTTCCACGTGGTCTCCCAAGATTGGCGCCCCACTGCGCGCCAAAACCACCGCCCGAACCAGGACGTGTACGAAGATCCCCTCCTGATCTCGAATCACAGTCACTAAATGCAGGAAATCGTCCGCTGACGCTTCGAAAACCGGCGGGCTCAGAAAATCGTCCTTTGAAAAAGTACTGTCCAATAGTGGACGGTTGCGTGCGCGCCGCAACAAAGCGACCTGCATGGGAAAAGAGCACCTTCCGGAAAGCTCTGATGCAGCTTTATGCCCCCCACTATGCCGTATCACCGTTTCTAGTAAAGAAAAAACCGAATCGCCTGCAGGACAGCAGGACACTGGCAGGATGGCAGAAATCACGCCGACCTGCTTCGTCCATCGGCCCTAGCCGACCTACTTATACCATCGGCCCTAGCCGACCTACTTATACCCATCGGCCCTAGCCGTCGGCCCTAGCCGACCTATATACCCGTCGGCCCTAGCCGACCTACTTTGCCCGTCGGCCCACGACGACCTACTTTTATCCGTCGGCCTCACCGACCTATTTTGTCTGTCGGCCCCAGCCGACCTATTTCGCCTGTCGGCCCTAGCCGACCCATTTTTCTGTCGGCCCAGCCGACCTATTTTGTCGGCCCCAGCCGATCTATTTTATCCGTCGGCCCCAGCCGACCTATTTCGCCCATCGGCCCTAGCCGATCCATTTTGTTCGTCGGTCCAAACCGACCTATTTTGCCTATCGGCCCGAGCCAATACACTTTCTCGGTCTCGAATTAAAGGTGGCCCAAGGATATCGGCAAGCCATGGCCACTCATCATCGAGGCAAGGCTAAGCAACAGCGGAGTCACGCAGAAAAACACTCAGATAAAAACAGGAGATCCCTTTGATACGAAGTGTCAAACAAATGTCTAAAAGGGCAAGATACAATAACAACTCCTACGAACCAGGAGCCGCACCAGCCTTTGAGGAACCCTCAGTTGCGCCTGCGGAGGCATGACTAGGCTCACCTTTCTCCGATATTCTCGCCCCCTCGCGGCAGTTTGCGACCGTCCCTCAGAAATTGCAGCTTCGCTGGGACTAGGGGCTGCGCCAGGTTCGCCGTCAGAAACATCGACACGTTCGTCTTCGTCTTCTTCTCATCTTCGTCCCCTTCTGAATCTTCAACACTCAGAAAAGAGAGGTCCCACTCCGGACGCTCGCTAAGAATCCTCTGCTTGCACTCTTCCATCCCGTGACGGAACGCGTCTACGCTCATAGCGTCTTGCCGCCCTTAAGTATGGCGAGCTGCGTGTGGCCCCAGCGGCCCGTTTCTCAGCCTCGATCGCTTGAGCCTTCGAAATGGCATTTTGTTCCTCAAGCTCGCTGGCCCGTGTCTCGAGTTCCGAGCTCCTGCTGCGAGCGGACGCGAGCGCACTTTGGAGAGCCCGAATCTCCGACCCCATCCTCGCCATCTGGAAAAGTCAAGATCAATCGGCGTCGCAAGGAGCCAGTAGAAAAATAAAGAGGTAAAATGAGAGCATACCTCCCCCTCTCGCCTGGCCAACCTTTTGGCAGCTCTTCGGCTTCACTCCGGGCTCTTGTCCTGTCAGCGCCGACCAGCTCGACCCTCTCTTGCAGGGTACTAATCTTCGATTGTGGCCTCAATCTCCCGCGAGCTTGCGACAACTCGTTACTCACTCGAGTCATCATCCCTTGATGCCACCTGGCGCTCTCCTTCAAATCGGCGATTTCACCATCACGCCGTTTCAGTTCCTCCTCCATTTCTCGAGCATTCTTGTCAGGCGCTTTCTTTCATCGTCGGCCTCTCTCCTCAACCGGCTCAAACTCTCGCCGTGTTCCCGCCGCATCGCCGCCACCTCCGCGGAGTGTTTTGATTCGATCCTGGCCAGCTCCCGGCATGCGTCGTCGCTCTTCGCCAGGAGTCCCTGTAACTCCTCCACCCTGCGCTTCAGCTTGGACACCTCGTCCACGGCAGCCTGTGTGCCGCCCTGCCGCCCTCGAGTTCCTATCCATCGTGTCCATGAGCTCTTCGAACTGCTCAGACACCTTCAGCCGCGACTGGAGCTCGACATTCTCCCTCCGGGCCTGGACTGGCCCCTGTCGCCAAACTCAGACGCCAGCAAATCGCCCGGGAAAGCAAAACACCCTACAAAGCAAAAACTGAGTAAGTGCCCACAACGGAGTCCATCGAAAAACATCTGTCGCGCTGAAAAAATGGCTCACCTTCGAGCGTAGTCCCGGGTCATCTTCATCAAAGTCGTGTTATCTATGGCGGGAAGGAGATGAATACCCTCAGCTACACCTTGCTGCCCGAACGCAGCATCGACCAATCCCAGGTCGGCAAACTTGTCCGTCGATGGATCCGCACCCGGATGCAGGACCGACCTTATCATGGCGGAAAACGCCTCATCAATGCTAGCCTCCGAGCTGCTGGGTTGACCGGCCCCGCCTGAGGGACCGGCCTGGACGACCCCCAGCTGAGAAGCCTTCAACCTCCCAGCCTCCTCCATCAAGGCCCTGGCTTGGGCCTCTTCAGATAGCTCGGCCAGCCCAAGCGCCAGCCTCCCCAAAATCTTCTTCGAGGGAGCCCCGATCGTGGGACCCCCACTTTGTTGTGCTCCCTCCACCGGTGCATCCTTCCAGTCGCCACCACCTGCGCCCCTCCGCGGGCTCCCCCGAGGTCTCGGTCTGAACCGCCTCTTGACCCATCGAAGGCGGCCCGACCTCACTGCTGCCAGACTCCCCGGCGGATGGACCAAGCGGGGGCTCCCCCTGAACTTCCTCCGCTGCGGCTATCTCCTCCCCCTCTCCGCTGGAGCCAGTGGTAATCCCGCGGGGACAATGGGCCCCTCTGCTACGGCCGCCTCCACTGGACCCGTCGCAGTTTCCTCTTTCAAGGGGGACGCGTCGGACGAGCCAGCGGAGTCTGAGCTGTCCGATATCTCCAACACGAGAGGCTCGGGGGCCATGCCTCCCTCCCCGGGGGCTCCTTCGCCCCCGGCGCTTCTGCCATAACTGCCCCGGCATCCGGCGGACTCCTCGCGGAAGCATGAGCCCTTTTTACGGGCCGGCCGCTGTCCGCGCCGCTACCTTCCCCTGGGCGCTTCCCTCTCTTCCTCTTGGAGAGGCTCGACAATGCCGACCTTGCGGCTGCCACATCAAAGCACACATGCTCAGAATCAAGCACGCTAATCGAAAAAGACACAGCGCGAAAGAGACTCACCTTGCGGGTCCAAGGGCTGAGCCCGGCTGCGAAGAGGGCCCCCTCCGATAGCAGGTCGTTAGCCGAAAAGACCTGTCCATTGCGAAGGACATCCAGGTCCCTCTCCTCCTGCGCCGATAAGGCGGGTGCGTCTCCGCATCCCTCGCAACTTCCCCCCATCGCGAGGGAAATCAGAACCGATGTTCCCCTCCGCAATCACGAACCGGCTCTTCCACCCCTTAATGGAAGAGGGCTTGTCCGCGATGACATTAAAAGATCTCCGGGGCCCGATGGAGGTCCATTCCGATTTCCTCCCGGGAGTCAAGTGATAACAGGTGCGGAAAAGGGGGAGAGTCGCAACGATTTGAATCTGATGACACATCGAAATGAATCCGACGATGTTCCGCCAACTGTTTGGAGCCACCATCGACGGGCAGATGTTGTAGTGGGTCATGATCTCCTTAACCAGGGATGGAGAGGGAAACGAAGACCCGCCTTCAGGCTGTCTTCATAGATGAAAACCCCGGACTCCAAATCTCGAGTAACCCTGTCTTCGGGTTCCGGCACCCGAAGGACGATATCCAAGGGCAAGCCATACCGTTGATGAATCCTCCCCAAGTCCTCAGCAGCGATCACGGAGGCTACGTCGTCTGGGCTCATCGCCATTGAAAGAAGTATCAAACGAAAGCGATGAGCGTCGGAGAAGATGAAAGACCAAAACCCACTTGGAGCAAAGCGAGAAAACGCCAAGCGCGCATGCACAATACGCATATATATATGGGGCGGCCGTCACTTCGCTTCTCCGCTAAGGAACCGCCCTGGGGAGCGGGGCGTCTCATTCAAAGCGTCCGGAACCGCCTCGACAAACACCCGATCGATCGGAATTCGAGGCGTGCGCGATCTCAACCGTCGATAGTGGAGGAGCCTTACCTCCGAAGGTACAATGGCCCTGTCGCATTAATTAGGGCATCATTGCCTGGATTGTTTAAGCCAAAACGTCCCATCCAGAGCGCGCCACTTGAGCTTATACTCCCTACGCCCGAACCTACGCTTCGAACTAGGGAGTGGAGGGCATGTGTTGGGGGGTAAAATCGTCATTGCATTGATATCCGTGCGAGGCGGCTAAGGCTGACCTCCTCCGGGCTTCCGTAGCTCGGCCTCCTCCGGGCTTCCCTAGCTCGGCCTCCCCGGGCTTCCCTAGCTCGGCCTCCTCCGGGCTTCCGTAGCTCGGCCTCCCCGGGCTTCCTAGCTCGGCCTCCTCCGGGCTTCCGTAGCTTCGTAGCTCGGTCTCCTCCGGGCTTCCGTAGCTCGGCCTCTCCGGGCTTCCCTAGCTCGGCCTCCTCCGGGCTTCCGTAGCTCGGCCTCCCCCGGGCTTTCGTAGCTCGCTTATACCCAGTGATCCACGCCCCGACGTCTACCTCCGCGGAACCTGACGCGGGAGAGCTTAAGCTTACCCGAGCAGCTCCTTAGGCAAGGAATCATATCGAGACGTGGCCTAAGACCTATTGAAACCGCCCCAGGTCCACTCACCCAGATCCCAAGACATCGAAGAGCTCTCCCAGCCGTCGATCCCTTAACAGACAAGGTGTGGATTCTAACGGCCCCACAACGGCCTGATTCTGTCTACCCCCGTATCGTAACAACCTCAGAACCTTCCAGAAGATGCTCAAGTCCCCAGGTGACAGTCTATAAGTATCAGATTAACAGATTCCCTCAGGTACGCACGCGACTCTGTACGCACACCTCCACTCTCACTCTCCTGCCCTCGCCGGGAGCTCATCGGCACTCCTGCCCTTTTTGGAGCCTCCGATTGGCCATCCCCGGAGAGGTCTCCCGGAGAGATCCACCTCCTCATTATCTGGTTGATCGCCGATCCCTCCCCACTGACTTGAGCGTCGGAGGGTCTTCCGCGGAGGACCACCCCCAGCGTCCTCCGTGTGTGGACTTCTTTTGCAGGTCCGCCGCACCCCCTCTTTCTGGAGATCGACCGCGCCGAGTCGGAGGACGGATTTCGATGGCAACAATACTATTACTATTATTATATAAAAATATATTGCAAAAATGTATTTCCTATGAAATAGCATACAATGGCCAGGTTAATTTTTTTGTTTTTCTAAATGATTTTTGCGCTGCCGTGTCCACAATTAAAACTTAAAAGAAAAAAAAAAATCTTAACAGCTTATGTATGAGGCTCTTCTTCTTACATGTTATTTCTACGCCACCACATACAGTGAACCCGTAATGAATGATGTAGTGTGGACACCTAATAGTCAACATAACCACTATAACATTAATCAATGACAATTGGTGTGGATTAACTCGAGCATAAAGACCTTGGTCATTGGAGCACAAAACAATAGGCAGGGGCAATCTATATCGAACCCTCCCAACGTACCAAAAACGTTACAAAACTAATTCTCCAATTAAGGAGCAGCCGGGGATAACATGTGGCGTCAGGTTCAACACTCGAATCCTTCAACGTGAATCACGTTGGAAAAGGTGGTCTCATCTTAGCCTTCCAGCTGGGTCTCTGACATCGTCGTTTAATTTGGAAGTGGAGCGGGACAGCGAGGAATGCAGTGCCGCCCTCCCACTGATCCATTTTTCATTTCATGAAAAGCCTGCACCTCCTTTTGATATAGCAAGTTTGTGTTGACCGTATGGATTAGCCATTCGTATATATCAATGCATATGCGATGGCTTAATGAAGTTTATCGTGCATTGTATGCGTATCGATATGCACGAATGATCAATCTGCATGATCAATGTATGCTTGCTGCACCATCCTTTGATGAACTTTAAAATTTCAACTCTTCTCTCTACTTAAACGTCAAGACTTTCGCTCCAAAATACTTCCTGAAATTAAATTTATCTTGTAAGTCCTTAACACGAGTTTGGTTTCACCATATTTTTACAGTGGTCTAGTCCCTACACTTTCGAGAGCTTGATATGGCTTCCATTATATGCAGTTTTTGTACATTGTCTTCGGTGCAGCAAGTCCTACATGGACTGCACCATCCTTTCTTATTGGTTGATGCCGATTAAAAAAATGTTAAGACACCTTACGACATCCCAAGGAAAAAAATTATGATACCCAAGTTTTAAACTTACGATACCGTAATTATAAAGTTAAGACACCCATTCAGAAAGAAAAAAAAAAAAATTACGACACCCCAGTTTTAAACTTACGACACCGTAGTTATAAAATTAAGACACCCGTTCAGAAAGTAAAAAAAATATTACAACATCCTAGTTTTAAACTTATGACATCCTAATTTTAAACTTAAGACACTCGTTTAGAAAATGTGTCTCTACATAAATTTCAAAAAAAAAGTTGTCTGATGTGCATTAATATTCGTTTAGCTTTTTTTTTTTGGAATTTATATACAGATACGTTTTGTTGTAATTTTATAACTATAGTGTCGTAAGTTTAAAAAGTCCTAAATTTTTTTGCTTTATTAATGGGTATCTTAATTTTATAACTAGGATGTAGTTTTTTTGCTTTCTTAATGGTATCTTAATTTTGACTTGACGTGTATTAATACCCGTTTAGCTTTTTTTTTTTAAATATGTATAGGCATGTTTTCTTAAGGGGTATAGTAATTTTATAATTACGGTGTTGTAAGTTTACAACTGGGGTGTCGTAATGTTTTTTTTGCTTTTTAAATGGGTATCGTAAGCTTAAATGGGGTATCGTAAATTTTTTATCGGGCTATCGTAAAGTTGTCTTAACATTTTTTAATGGATATCATATGTATGTGGACCAATAAAAAGAATGAAGCAGTCCACATAAAACTTGCTATATCGGTATACAAAATCTTTTTCTATGTGCCATATCAACATGGCCCATGATGCTAGAGAAGGGTCAACACAGCTCCTAGGCCCATGGCTTAGTTAGATTGATCCAACTTGACTTGCTGGCCTAGCATGTAGGCTAGACCTTTTTCAATTTTTTTAACTAATATTGCATCAATTGAATAAAATAAATTAAATATGTAGACCTTTAGTTGTGGTTTGCTGTTGCAGTCAGACTGTCCCACCACTATGTTGTTCGGCCTTTTTTTTTTTTTAATGGTCACTCTTCTCGCCTTTCATTTTTTTTCTTCTAATCATTCAAAAAGGAGATGTTTATTTTCATCATTCTTCTAACAAGATCTGATCCCAACGAACTAAGAAATTATTTATTTTTTAATTTATTAAAACTAATTTTATAATAAATAAATAAATATTAAATATATGCTCTACTTAGTATTTAATAAATTTAGGAGAAACTTTGATTTTCAAAAAAAAACAAAAAAAAATCTTTGAGCACTGCGAGAAGTGAAAGAGAATCTACGTCCAAACAAAACAAGTGTCTATTATAAAATACTATGCCCCCATGTTAATTTCCTATCATTTTCTAATATCGTTCCCTTCAGGAGGGAAAAAAAAAAAAAAGTAATAATAATATTCAAAGACTACGGAAAGACCGCCCGGTTTTGCTGAAACGCGTGGACCGTCCAGATGAGGTGAAATCCTATGTACCCAATAAGGTGCAGGTACGTCGCCACCATCTCCGTATTCAACAAAGAGACTTCGCCGGAGACTCGAGGTGACAAATTTAATTTTTAGGGCAGTCTTGTCTATTCTAACATGGCCACTGTAAATTTCTCACGGCCTTCGTGTGGCG